>CAHIKZ030001113.1:377500-552500 GCA_903632075.3 Acanthosepion pharaonis
AAAAAAGTAGGAATATTAATATCCTTTAAAATATTGCAAATGATATAGTCTGGAGAAATGATACAAAATGCTAACATGAAAAGAAGAAGTGAATTCATATACAATTCAAAATAAAGGCATCAGATTAATTGTATGACTCACAAGAGTTCTAACATCTCTGCCAAAGAATGATAATATTATTCAAGAATAGCAGGCGGTGGGGGATGAACACTTGACCCAAACATAAAAAAGGAAAAAAATCATGGGAAATAGGTCTATGGAAATGTGATGGAAATTAACTAAGAAAACATTCAAAATGGAAAGAAAAGCTGGGTAAAAAGGTAAGGGAACAGAAAGAAAAGATGAATGTGGGAAGGAATAAAGAAAAAAATGAATGTGGGAAGGAATAAAGAAAAAAATGAATGTGGGAAGGAGTAAAAGAAAAAGAAAGGAACTGATTGAGGTTTATTTGTCCTGAGAATGTTAAGAAATGAATTTTTGCAGAGATGATTTGATCTACACTAAGAGTAATCCATTATTGAAACAAAATAACTGAAGTAAATGAACTCTGTATGATGGTTAATTACCCATTCACAGGCGGTTATTTGTGGTGAGGGCTTTTAGTTATCTGCAAATAAATATTAAAGATATAGACCAAAAATAGAATTAAAGTCTATCATTAAAAGCAAAGGAAAAAAAATCACTGTTAAATCTTTTATCTAAATTGGATTACTAATGATAAAAATACTATATTCTAGACAAGATATTTTCCTTTTTTTCTAATATTTATCACTCAACTGAATAAAAATTTGCTTTTGTTTATTCATTCAAATTCTATGAAAAATAGGGATTTATTTGAAAAAAAATTGAAAAAAATGATTTAGCATAACATTTTATATAATCAAATAATTTGTGCTCAATAAAATGGATTAAGAGTATTTAAATATTTTAAATTTTGTAATTTAAGAGGCCAAAAAAATTGCTATATTTTGTCAAAATTTTTATGCTCAACATCATTAGAAATAGATGTTTAATATAAGTACTATATAGTAAGTAAATTATAACACTTCTTCTCCTTTATCATCACTACAGCACATGTACATAATTAAATATTAGCTTTCTTTCTGTCTTGTTACCAACTAGTCAATTATTATGTCAACAATTCAAACTACATAAGAAATTTACAACCATACATAGAACTTTAACCCTTACAAAAATTCCTAAGCATGCCCTCTTGTAAATTCCATATTTTAAAATCTTGTTCAATCCTGAAAAGATGTGGTTTTTCCTTTAACAAATGATCTTTATTTACACATGAACTGTTTAGACAACCCATAATATTTTGAGCAGGATTCATAAAACAAGTACATCAAAACTTTCATACTGATAATTATATATATGTAATGGCACAGCTGACCTTACTGAAATCATATATAAGGGTTAACTGTAAATTATTTTAATAGAGAAATACAGTATATGATTTGATTTGTTTAATGGCATATCCTTATGAGATATTTAACACCAAAATTTAATTTTCTTAGGCGCTTTGACGTAATAAAAATATCATATATGTTATTCTGCTTTCACAATTGAATACATGGTAGATGATACTCAGCTTTTGTGCATATACATGTTTGTGTAGACATAATTACTAGAGGTGGTAATGTGCGTTTTATATTGTAGTTTTGTTGAAGTTATATTTTGGAATATAGTTTGAGTTCTTTAAGAAATTATAAGATATTATATGGATTAGTGTCATGAAAGAGTTCTTTTGTGTTGGTTGCTTGGTTGATTTTGTTTAGTGGTATATCAACCGCTAGGGGTTATTTAATGCTGAAATCTAAATATTTTGAACAATTTTATGGCTTCAACTAAGTATATTTTGAATGCAATTATATGTATTCAGCTACAGATAAAATGTATTATAGATTATTTTTCTATAAAATGTATTTATATACTTTCATAGTGTTTTGTTTTTGTTTGGGGGTTCACTATTTACCCATAGCTGGGACCCTAACAGGTGTTACTACTCTGGGTCGGGGTGGACCTAGGAACAACAGCAATTAATTTCCAATCTCCTAATCAGAGGCCTTGCTGCCAAATGTAGTTTATCATCATATCCAGGACTGAGAAATGCATTATGTTATTTAAATGCTAGCTGTTAATATAAGTTATGATATCATGAGTAGGATTTATAAAACAAATATCTTAGAAACTTATTCTAATAACTAGCAGCATAGCCCGGTGTTGCCCGTGCTTGATTCAAAAATTGTACGACTCATACAGCAATCGCTATCACTTGACTTAAAATATTTTTGCCCTTCCTTGCCTTTAAAGGAGTGCCCTTTGCCGTGCTGATGTTGCTACATGCCTTACTTCTTGCCTATCTCACACTGCACATTTTTTCTAAGCTCTATACTAAACATTAAATCTGTTACAAAAAAGGAACTAAACAAAATGAACACAAAACGATCAGCTTTAAAAATGGACTCGTAACTGGAAAAACTGAATGAAAAAAGAATGTTAACAACAAATACTTTTTCACACCCAACCTAGTTGTGCGGAATCAGAATCAACGTTTAGTTTAAGCAAGTGAATGAGCCAATTAGAGTAAAGTGCCACGCAGATTTAAATTTTTCCCACTTGTGACAAATGCAGATATCGATTTTTTTTGCATGCTAGCATGCTAGTTAACATTCATGTCAGTCAGCTGTTGGCTCTCACGCTGACCAATAGAATTTTCCTGCCTATTCGTGGCAGCCAGCTATAGGCTCTCACTCTGGCCAGCAGAAAATGGCCGCAAAGTACATGAAAACTGCCATAGAAGCATGAAAAATCGATTATATCCACTATCGATGGGAGTTGGGAAATGCAAAGTTGGTCTTGGCCTTCTTGCTAACTTGGAGCATGTGCATGTAAATTTTGGTGCAAATCAATCGAAAATTGCAGCCGTGCATTCGTTACACACATACACACACCTCCTGACTTTTATAGATAGAGATTATATATATCAGCACAAAACAAATTCTCACTGACATGTCCTCCATTTAGGTTTTGAAATTACAGTCAAAATGTGTGTACAAACATTATTTTTAGTGAATACATGTGTTTGAGTTGATATCCCTGTTTCTTCTTTTCTTAAACAGTGAAATTAATAATAATCAGCCTAGATCAAGAAGTTCTACTAAAGAAAAATGTGCCTCCTGACAGTAATTGAACATGTATCCCCTCTTTTCTATCAGGAAAATCAATCCTATAGTCAATGGGTGTCATTACCAATTTGGCCTTGGGCGACAATCTGGGTAAAGCAAAAGTCAATTACCCATTTTAAGGAATGCACAGGTCTTGTTTAGACTTTTTTTTTTTTAAATCTATATCTGATAGCTTAATTTTCGTACCCAAAACATAAACACATTATTTTTTTTTAAATGGAATTTTTCTTTAATCTGATGTTTTTTCTTATTACTATAACTATTATTTTTAGTGGGTGTTCATTTTTCAGTTGATATCCCTGCTTTTTATTTTCTTAAACAGCAAAATTAATATCAACTGGCATAGATTGAGTATATACCTCTAACATTGTTTGGACACTCAAATCTCTACTGTATAGAGGTGCTGCCAATTACAGGTTTCCCAAGGGAAAAAAGGTTTCTTTTGTTCTTACGGATTACATCTGAGGTGGGCTGAAGAAATGATCATCCAAAGCAGCAACTCTACAAAGAGATTCCAGTGTTTGAATAATTTGGGATATACTAATATTATAGAAACCATATATATTTCTGTCATGCAAATATACAAAATTTGCATGTCTGCTTGAAGGTTGTATAGCATATCTTTGTGATCATACTCTCTTTTGATTTTAGATATGGCAACAAATTAAAATTGTATTTTAAAGACAAATGCATAAACCTGATAAATATGCAAAGCTACAGTTTTCTTATAAGTGGCCACTGACTTTAATACTACTCCATCACTCTCTTACTGGGTTTCAGTCATTTCCTCCACCAATAAACTTTTAGGTAGTAGAAAAAAATTATTGATTTAATTAGAAATGTAATTTTTACCTCAAATTTTAACAAATTTTCTCATTAAATTTGTATTTAATGCATTGAAGAAAGAGACTGTCAATGCTCAGGAATTCAGACAAGCTAACTAAATAAGGCTATTATATATTATAAAATCTGATTAGATTTTAAGTAACTTTTTCCAAATTAACTTTAATAATTCAAATTCTAAGGGATAATATTTCATATCGATATTGATATCGATTTGTCAGATATTGAAGGATAATTCTGTTATATGTTTAAATTGCCTAATTTTAAGAAATAGTTTCGTATTCCAACATAAAATGTTATTTTTGTCTCATTTTTACAAACCCTCCTACCATCGTTATTGTGATTACTCCCACTTCTACTCTTACTACTGTTCTTCCTACTCTTATATATCCTTCCACTCATACTCTTACTCCTTATTGATTTTAGATATGTTGGAAATGAAGTTGTTCCTCAATGATTTATAACCTGAAAAAGTAAAGTAAAATTCACATGCAGATTTTATCTCAATAAAATAAAAGGAACTTTTAGAAAGAAGTATTGCTTTATTTTTAGATTTTTCTTCCTTGAAGACAATTTTAAACAGAGATGGTAACGGTTGCCATGATCATAAATTCTTGTTGATTTCAATCTATCATAAATTATCAGAATGAATTTTATGATGTAGTAAACAACATTTGCACTTGCAAGCAAAGCTTAAGATTTAACCAAAAGATCACCAAAAATAACAACAGCTGAAAGATCTTATGTGTTAGTCATGTGACTAATTTCTAGAAATATCAAATGTAATATATTCCTTCACTATCCTATACATGTATGGTTGAAAAAGAGACACTCTTACACTTCTGAATAAAAGCTAAGGTAGACAAGAAAATTTATTCTGATGATATCAGACCCAATCCATTTCAACAAGAAAAATGAGGGTTTTAATGCCATCTAAAAATATGCTAGCTTGAGCTACTTTTGAAATAATGAAAAATGCCCTTGAAGTCTTGATGTACTTTTGTTATTAAAGCAACTTACACCAATAATTCTTTCATAATTGGTTTACAGAAAAATATTTCTTAAAAACTACACACAAAGTGCTACCCACAATTTCAAGGAATTTGAATAGATTAATCAATCTGTTCATCCATTCATTTACTTAACGTTTCTCATGTCCCACCAGATAAATTCAAACATCTTTTGAAATCATTCATTCAGGAAATAAAGGACTTAATTTTTGAGCTGCTGCTTTATTGATGCATCTATGCATATTATTCCTACTTAAAATATAAACCAGCACACACACACACAATATATATATATATATATATATATATATATATATATATATATATATATACACATTTTACACACACACATATATATATATATATATATATATATATATATATATATATATATACACATTTTTACACACATATATATATATATATATATATATATATACACCCATATTTTATACATATACATACACACATTTTATACATATACACATATATACATACACATTTTATACATATATACACCCACATTTTATACATATATACACACACACTTTATACATATACACACACACACTTTATACATATACACACACATATATATATACACACATACATATATACACACACATACATACATATGTATAAAATGGGAAATAATAAATAAAATGAAATAAAAAAAACCTTAAATATTAAATTTCTTCAGTGGTGTAAAACTTTTGAGAATCGGATTATTAATTCTTTCTGTTATGGTGTTTGATCACAACATCAGAAAAATGAATGAGCAGACATTATTCTACAATTTCAGTTTTTCTCCTTGTGAAAAATTAAAAAAAATGTACTTGTAGTGGTGCTAATGTTCATCTTGCCCAGATATATAGATATTACAAGTCAAATAAAAACAGACTTATCACTAAATCACAGGTGGGTGATGTAGTAAGCCTGTTGCTGTACTATCTCTACTTCCATGGATAGTGCTTGGACAAACTACATTCCCTGGTCTTGCCAATTCAAACTTCTACAGCAAGGACATGCCATACCACTTATTTAGTAGCAAACCACAAACATCCCCTACATATTCCATTAGTGAGAAGTAAGTTTCACTCTAACAGCTTCTTCCTGCAAACCACTACTCTGTTTAGTCACATATCAACACTTGTATGGGTTATTTGGTTACAAAATCTAAATATTTTGTACACAATTTTTATTTTATTTTTTGTGTTTTAGTAGAGATAATGTTTTAGAGATACAAATCTTACTAATTAACCCATAACTGGGGGGGGGGTAAGTGGCAGATTCATATCTTTCGCAAGGGTATTTGCACACAAGTGAATATAACAAGCCCAACTGCAATTTGAAATCAGCTTTCCTAGCCATTATCTATTTATTACACTACCTGCACATTCATACTCACAGCAGCCGGTATTTTCAAGCAGTCACCTATCTAGGTACTGACCAGGTTTAATCTTACTTAACTTTAGTGGTTATATGGGAACCAATATTTCAATATGATGTAGACATAAACAACAATATAGCTAAGAAAACCTTAAAGATTAAAATGCAGCACAAGTTAGATTAATTTCAATAAAATTTTAGAATCTAGAGTAATCCAAGCTTTGCACATCAAAAAGTGTTTAGAGCTATCAATATAATGTTTACAGGAGAATAGGCAGAGCCAATCAACCTCACAACAAAAAGGTCCTAAGAAACTGCTGCAGGCACTTACACATACAAGTATATGTCTTTTAAATTCTCTGTTAACAAACCATTGAACAAAGCATATGTTGTAACTATCAAATATATGTAAATCAGTTTCTTTCTTATTCATTCTTTTCCACTACCATGAGTTATCACTGTTGCTAAGTGAAAGTTAAGAAATCAATTGTTTACTTTCCTTGTGTACACAACATACTCAAGGCAATGAAAGGACAACACTTTTGATTACAAGCATTCATATCATGTTTAATAAAACAAGGCATAATACCACAGAGGTATGAATAAATATTAATGTATAGATATTAACATACATGATTTTATATATATATATATATATAAATGAATGTAAAATATCACACATTGAATGCTGATGCTAATAATAGTTCTTGATGTATAATAATAGAGCTATAATTTATATTAATAATAAATATACATATTTTTCCCCTCACGAGTAGCACAACTCTGATTTGCAATTGTCAGGTGCTGATTGAAACACCTGATGATTGCCTTGTGTATGAAACTAAGAGTTGTGCTACCAGTGAGGAAATATATATATGTATAATCTATTTGAAAAAAATATTTACAAATAAAACAATAAATAAATAATTTATAAATAACTGAAGTTCTTCAATTGACTATTTGCACGGATTCTGAACAGTAGTGTTTTGCTACACATGAATTGCCCCAGCCATTGTGTAGACAATTGGATATTGTGAATTTAACATTAAAATTAATTCAAAGAACAAAATCACTATTTCAATGATTTCTATATTATACATAATTTAAGTAAAACTGAACAAATTCTACATTATTTGGGCACATTAATATATTTAGGCAGTAAGTATTCATCCAAACTAGTTTGATCAAAAAGAACTGACAAGGTTTGATTTTCTATTATATTTTTTTTAATTTTCTGAAACTTTGAAATTATGGATAAACTGTCCAAAGTTGTTTTGATCTGACTTCTGTAAAGACAGAACATGTCAGGAGAAGTTAGGTACTTTCTGGAGCAGTACAGGAAGCTGACTATTTTTCCAGCATCTTCAGTTATGCATCCATGAGTTCCATTTGAGGTCTAATGCAAGCTTGAATCCCAATTGATGTTCAATATAATGAGCCTTATTGCAAGTAAAGCTGTTCATAAGGACTGGAGAAAACTTAGGGTCTTCTTTGTGATGATGAAATTGTACAAGCTTAGTTTTCAATGTCAGAAGTTTCATAAAAGCTACTTCATGATACTTTTCTACATTTCTTACAAGATTTTTAAATTTATTTTTGTAATGTAGAGAGATATGTATGTGTTTACCATGGACTATTTTAAACTTTCTAAGGAATACCTGGATGTAAACAACAGACTCTTGCCTACCACACAGACACCACATGGTTCTTGAAAATGACTGAGACAGTCAAAAGTACTTGAACAAAACAATAGAACAAACATGAACCTTCAACAGTTTATCCACAATTTCAGTTGCAATATACTACATATTATTTGAACATTGGAAAAATGCAATTAAAAATTCAGCAAACAGAGCTTATTGGTTGATCTTAATCAAATTTGCTTGGATGGTTACTTGCTGCCTAAATATACTTTAAACACACACACACACAAATCAGTTACAAAGCCATTCAACTGAGTTTCAAGATATTCAAAATGAACAGATGTTACATACATACACACAGATATGAATATATGTTCATATACATGCCTATGTAAATGAAGGGCACATCAGTGTAGAATAATGTTATTTTCTTTATGCATCTATAGGAAAAATTTATGAACTGTAATAATAAAACTATTAAAATTTGTATTATGCTAAATGCAATAAAACCCATTTGTTGTATCAAGTTAAACAAAAAGTTATTTTTTATATTTTAAGAGGCACACCCTAAAAATAGAAGACAACAAATAGATATAAAAATGGAGATTTTTTGCAAAAAGAAAAAAGCAGTTCCTACTCAAATATTACTGTACAAATCACAAAAGCAAAGTCACTCTAATTTTATCCCACTGTGTATCACATTACTTTCATTGTTGTTTTAGGATACAAAGTTGTAAATTCACACCAATATCAATTTGATGTATTTGGATATAATTAAGTTTCAAGTTCTGGTTCTGCTGTGCTAGCTCAAATATCAGGAGAGAAGCAGGGTTATTTTGCTGACAGTATTTGACATTCCTAAAAAGCCAAGTCATATAATTACAAGTTTAAATATTAAGGATTCGACAAAAAAAAACAAAAAAAAAAAAAAAAAAACAGTATTTTCAATGACATATCACCAAGATCGTAATTAATAATCACAAGGTATGATTTGAATGGCAAAGTACAGACTTAATCCCAAAATTGTACCTCTTTTGAGCAAATATAAATTCTAATAATAAATAATAGTGTCATGCATAAAAAGTCATAAACAAGAATAAAAAGTTTGGAGTCAGCTATAGAGGGAGGCTTAAAAAGATAATCTCAAAGACTAATTCACTAGTGCAGGGAGTTTAATCCTCACTAAGTACACCATTTCTGTAATCCTTGTGTTAGATTAAGCTAAGCTTAGTAAATAACTACTTCAAGATGCCTGTCATCCATTGTTAGTGGAGTGAGTCTGAGCCACACCAGGTGACCAACAACTGTTTTCCTGCACCAGATAAAGCCACAGAATGCCTCACTACTGTAGTCCTGTACCAGAAAAAGTTTAATAGATATTAACAAGAACAGGAAATTGTGGAATATGTACAAGTAACCATGGTGCATTTTTGACTAATGCTTTTTTTTTTTTTTTTTTAAAGCATTTCACCCCAAGCAAGGCGGGGAGCCACTAGGATGCAAGGGGTTACAGAAAATAGGAAGATCAGATAGGAGTGATAGAAGAAAGGATGAGGGTAGTAGATAGATTAAGGCAACTGGAGATGTCGATTGACATTACACTTGAATAGCTGGAGATTATAACTCTCAGGGAAACAGGAGAAGGGAAGAGAGTTCCACAGGCGAGAGGTGCGAGACATGAAGCTATTAGAGTAGAAGAGACGGCTACATTTAGGAGTTTCGACAGTGAAGGGGTGAGAGCGGGATGCCAGCCTCATAGGGCGCTTGAACTCATGAAGTTTGGGAACCAGCGAATGCAGTTCCTCGGAGCAATTTCCATGAAAGTATTTATAGAACAGACAGAGGGAGGCGACGGTGCGTCTGTGAGAAAGTGACTGTAGACGAGACGCCAGGGCAGGGCCAACCATATTGCATATCCGCTTCTGGAGCCTATCAAGAACCCCGAGGCAAACAGAAGGGGCGCCAGACCATATATGGCAGCAATACTCCATGCAAGGGCGAATTGTGGATTTGTATATCTGGAGGATCGACTCAGGGAGAAAAACTTCCTAGCGCGGGCTCAGGGAGCCAACTTTCCTCGCAGTGGACCAGGCAATTGACTCGATGTATTTATTCCATCTCAGGTCAGCAGTCAACGTGAGACCGAGAAGCCGCAGAGAGTTGCTCTCGAAGTTGAGCGTCAGACATTCTAATGGAGGAAGGGAAGGCTCTCTGTGGTGATTAATAGAGAGCAGTTTTGTCTTGAAGCGTTGAAGTTGACCAGTCAAATCATGCCCCAGTTCACAATCGATTGAGGTCCTTTTCGAGACGCACGGCAAGGTGAGTTTTGTCAGTGAGACTGGATTTGTTTTGAGGCAGGAATAAATTGTGGTGTCATCCGCGTAGATGCCAACTTGAGAAGTTACGGCGTCAGGAAGGTCATTTATATAGATAAGGAATAGAGTGGGGCCTCGGATGGAGCCTTGAGGAACACCTGCGTTCGTGGGATAGGAACTGGAGGAGAATCCGCAGAACGACCTTCAATTCACGGTTTGACAGGAATGATTGTATTACGTTATATAATTGACCCGTAATGCCATAACCCTGGATCTTGTGGAGAAGGCCGGCGTGCCAAACCCTATCAAATGCTTTGGAGATATCTAGTGCCACGGCTCGGGCTTCCCTGTTATTTTGGAGAGTTCGGTAGACTGTTTCCGTGATGGCTGTGAGCACATCGGCTGTAGATCTGGCAAAGCGGAAACCATATTGCTTGTCTGAGATGATTATGGGATGTGAGGTGGTTAACCACCCAGGTATTGATTAGAGCTTCGAAGATTTTGCCGAAGAGGGGAAGGAGACTGATAGGACGGTAGTTGGAAGGGTCAGAGGGGTCGCTGGAGTTCTTGAAGACAGGAACGATCGAAGAGGACTTCCAGCAGTCAGGAAAACAAGATTCCTTGAGGCAGTAGTTGTATAGTTTCGAAAGGGCGGGCGCCAGTTCAGGCGCGCATTTCTTTAAGACAATGGCTGGTATCTCATCTCCACCACTCGCCTTGTTGGGATCTAAATTGCAGATAACGCCCAGTACCAAAGTTGGGGTTATGTTTAACCCACTCAATATGGCCTCAGTTCTAAGAGGGAAGTCGGGTATGGGTACACCAGAAGAGTCGAGCATCGAGTTGGATGAAAATTTCCGAGCAAAGCATTCAGCCTTGTCAGTAGAGGAGGTCAAGACTTCGAACTGGTTGAATAGAGGAGGTATAGAGGGTTTGCAATTATTCAATACACTCTTGCAGAGACATAATAATCTTTGGAGCCAAATTTTCGAGATGCAATACGTTCCTTCATTCGAGCCACAAATAGTGACTTAGCATCATTTAGGACACGCTTACATTCGTTACGGGCGGCAGCAAAGAGACGTCTATTGCAGTCAGACATGTCGCTACGGTATAGGTGGAAGTAGTGGTTCCTATGGGCGATGGCGGCTGAGCAAGCAGCCGAGAACCAGGGGCAGGAGCGCGACTTAACCCTATACTTCCTTGATGCTTCATCTTAATTTTAGTTGCTTTATGGAATTTGAAAGGCTGCATGTTGTGTGTATTTTAGGTGTGTGCATGTTCACATATGATAAACAAAGATAGAAGTAAACAAAAACTTGGTTTTCTACTATGGACTGTTTATTCTTTTATGGTGACTGTAGTGAAACAAAGTTCTCAGTATCTCTTGGGCATGTCCATTTTCTTTTTTTGTTCAGAAGTAAATTATGGTAAGTTAGGATAACAATGGTTAAAATGGTCACGCTCATGTCAGCCTTGCGCTGAGGGCTACAGGGCACATCCAAATGATGTTGTAGGAAAGTAGAAAAAGAAAGATTTTGTCCTTTCCAGAAATGAGCATTAAAATTGAGCAGGTGAGCAAAAAACTTTTCTGGTTCCTTTATTAATTGCATCATTGGAAAATGAATTTCATTTTTCTTTTCTTTTTTTATTATTATTTTATTGGTTTTATTTCATTTTCCCACAGCTTTTCATCCAACTATCAAGCTGTCAGTCTACAGCAATTAATAAACAATTCAGCCTGAGTAATGATAAAAAACAATTAAAGAGAAATACTAGTAAAAATGATTTACAATGATTCACTAAAAATTAATGATCATATTAAGAAAGCATGTTTAGCAATGTTTGTTAGGTGTGTGAAAATGTTCCCAGGCTCTTTTTGGAAAACTAAATACTGAAATCTGTATTTTTAATGCTGGAAACATATAACATATTATATTTATATGCAGCTGTATCTCTCAGTAACCAGATTAAGATTCTTTGTCTTTAAAAACCAGGGGTAAAAAACTTTTGGTTACTAATTAAACTTTTAAGATTGTAGTTGTTTATGGCAGTAACATTGTTAAAACCAATTGTGCTGGTTTGCCAGTACAACACACATATGTTGTATCCCTGCAGTATCTGCAAACAAAAAAGACAGAAAGAAAGACAAGATCTGCAGAAGAAAAAAGAGCAAGTAAAAAAGAAAATAAATACCAAAGATGATAGGAGAAAAAACACCAAAATTAAAAATATATAAGAACTCCAAAAGAAAGATTATAGAAGAAAAATAATGGCTGTAGAAGAAACTCTGCTCCAAAAATAAAAAAAGACTACAGCAGTGTAGAGGATTGTAAATTTGATCAAAATTTGGCATAATTTAGTAAATGTTTTCACTTTTCAGTAAGTTTATATTTTTTATGTAAATAGTTTAAAATTGAATGAAACAAAGTAAAAACAAAAAAATATATATATATATATATCTATAATATGAGATAATTCATTTGATTTGGTCAAATGCTTGCAGGAAGGTGGAGTTGGCAATTTTGACCAACAGAAATATATCAATCTACAAAATACCTCATGAGTAAAAATCAAGCAAACATTTTTCAGAGAACCTTGCATATTTGGCCATATTTTTTTGCAAATATGTGTAGCCAAATACAGCTTGAACTGAAAAGTATTTAAATGAAAAGTGGAATATAGTAACTGATACCTTTTCTCAATTCAATTATGCCATTGATGTCTAAGACATTGATGGCAGAATTGAATTGATAAGAGAAATCATTCAATAAACAGTCCTTTTTTGACTGAAAAAATATCAGCAACAGTTAGTAAGTAGAGCAGTGGTTTTCAACCAGGGTTCTGTGAAACCCTAGCTTTCCGCCAGTAAAGCCCAGGGGTTCCACAAGAAGTTACACAAGTACTATGATTGACAGTAATTTTTAATTCTCCTGTGCAGATATGCATGGATGATGAACTTCGTTTGTGTCTGTCAAAAACATGACCCAATATTAAAGATTTGTGCAAGAAACACCAGGTTCAAGTTTCTCATGGAATTTTTAATGAAAATAAATGTAATCCATTTAAACTGAAGTTTTTTAATACATGTTTAATAACCGTAGAAGCAAGATTAAAATTGCATATGTACGTATACAGTATTTTTACAGTTTGTCTTTGTATTTTTTTGTAAATAAATCTGAAGATGAGTTTTTTATTTTATTTTAATAATTGAAAGCTTTTTTTTGCATAAGACAATTTATTGCAGGGGTTCCTCAAGCCACTGGAATGTTTCCTTGTGGTTCCGCTCCAGCAAAAAGGTTGAAAACCACTGAAGTAGTGACACAAAACTAAAAATTAAAAAGAATGATGACGAGAGAGATATTTGTAACTGAATGATAATAATTTATCATCCAAGGATGAATGCATGGAAGGAATTTTGGGCATGAATTATGCAAAGCTAAATGTTAATGGCATCACCAATTATGGTGGATTAAGGACAAGACAGTCAAACGATTAAAACAATCTTTTATTTATCTCCAGTTGCCATTAGTGGAAGTGAGTAGGGGGAAAGGGGCAGGGAACAATTAGTAAGAGTCAAGGTAAGCGGAAGGGGTTAGTAGGAGTCAAAGGAGAATTCATGTGTGATAATAGAGCAGGGGTGGAGGTGTCAGCTTAGTATCACAATAGAAAAGTCACCCATCCCTTCAGAATATGATTCTAATCAGACAATCATGGAAAATTTTAAATTTTGCTTACCCTTGTTGTAATGTTTTCATCAAAAGGAAAATGGAAATCATGATAATTTTTTAAGTGGAGGAGGAAATATGTAAATATTCAATAAAACAAAAAATACATAACTCTTGACTGATAAGAAAATTAAAAAAAGCTTACAACAGAAATGTTTTTTTTATCTACAAACATCATTTTTTATGATATATATGCAAATATACAACAATAAATATCATTAATATTAATTTCTGTTAGAACTTGATTGAAAAATGAATTATACATATTGTATACAAATTATCTACAATTGGTTCTGTCATAGATAAAATACTTTATTTAAAAAAATAAGGATTTGTCTACATTGATATATATTCTGTTTTCTAAAAATATAGCAAATTCCAACAGTTGTGTTAAAAACCATTAAATATTTAACAAAGGTTACCTTGGTAGTAAGAACATTTTTTTTTACTTGGAGACTAAAGATATTAAAAGCAAAGACTTTGTTTTTTTATTGTTGTAGTAGTTTTAATAGAGAGTATGAATCCATCTGGTCCCACTATGAAAACTGTGTAGATTTTTGTTTTATACATCCTTTAATTTTCTGTAACAAAGAATTTATAAGAAGGTAAGAAGATTAAAAAAAATGGTGGGATTAGGCATTTTTATGGCTTCAGTTCTCATTATAATTTTCTAGTTTTCTTAATATTCCCTTAGCTGAGTAAGGCACAAGTTCAGATAGGAAAAAATAAGATGATAAGAGTGTGAGCATTATGATGGTTCCATTAATGGAAAAAATTTGTTTGCCTACCTTGAAACTCAGTCCCAAAATCCTGGCTCTTAATTGAACCAGGACTCATACACACAAGCCAGTGCTCTTGAATTTGACCTTGACTAGATGATCATCTATTGTAGCCTTGTATCAGATTAAACCTAGATAAGATCTAAGAGTACCTACTAAAAAGAGCACATCACAAAGCTGATCTCACAAGCTACCTCAAGTAAATTGATTATCAATGATGCCAAACTTTTGTAGCCTTGTGTTAGACTAAAGCAAGCTTAATAAATATCTAAGAGTTTTTGCCAGAGAGTGATGGTAACAAAGCTACTCACAAACGATTGTAAGTAAATTTAATCTTCAGAGATGATCAATTACTGTGGCCTTGTGCCAGACTAAACTGAGCTTAGTAAAATATATATATTTGCCTGACAGATTAAATTTTGAATTAAGATATGTAAATTATTTTTTCTTTGTGTTTATAAATGCATATATAAAAATATAGTGAAAATTGTTTTTATACTAAATATATGAATATTTTAAGACTGACAACATTGATTAATATATAAGCCAATAGATAGCAATTAATATAAAAGTAATGGATAGCTATATAATATGAAATCAATAACCAGGAGAGAGTTTTCTAAATCTAATGCCTAAACAGGTTACAGATCTGAATCATGATATCCTGTTTTTTTAAGAAAACTTGATTGCAAATTATGAATTGATCTACTAAAACTTAATAACAGAAAAATAAAATACTACAAATGAAATGAGAAAATAGTCTAATGTAGAGTAATGGTTAACAAGATAGTTTACCGCACGATTGTATAGAATTCAATCTTTCAGTAACTCCCACAGAGCCAAAACCTGGTTTATACTGCAACATTACTGAGCAGAGACTTCAGTTACAGTTTCTTGGAGAGTGCATAATCTGGTATGATCAACAGTTTTGAACAAGGCCAGTACACTGAAATCCTTGGCCATGATGACTTTGTGCTAGTACAACCATTGACAAGTTCTGAACAATTCCATCTCCACAATTTCACTCACAAGACTAAGATCAATCCACAGTATAGTTCTGAGCCACTTCCCTAGGGTGCCATATGCTGGGGCTGTCTTTATGATTTGCTGAAACATTGTTGGCTCAACCCAGTTCCCAAAATCTGACCAAACATCAGAATTCCTTCTTAGTGGAGTGTGAACTTTTCAGCATCCAATATATATATATATATATATATATATATATATATAAAGTCCACATAAAGAATTGCATCAATGGAGGCAACACATTTTTATTTTTACACAAACATAAGTGCTGTCACTGCAGAAATACATTACCCAATGCCTAACTGTACTCAAAGCCACATACGTCAAAAGAATTAATGGGTTATTGAGAAAAAGATTTAACTTCAATTGCTATACTTTCAACACAATATGAAAAATATGAGAATACTGGAATAACCTTTGTTTATAAAAACACCAAATGACATGATTGAAAAAATAAAGTTTTCTTGAATATCAAAAAAACAAAACATGATTCCATTCTTGAAAATGACCTATGATAGTTGAAAGCACTTGAACATAGATGTAGTTTTTAGACATTCTGGAACCAAACATGCATAATCTTCTATGAAAACAAGAGAAAATACACTAAAAAATAAACAAATCAAACTTTGCCTGCAGTTTTTAATAAACCCTGCTTTATATATATATATATATATATATATATATATATATATATATATATATATATATGTGTGTGTGTGTGTAAGTTTTAACAGTATAATGGTTATCAGCATGGAAAAACAGAAACAGCAAAGAGAATTTGAATTCAATTTTGACAGACTGTTTATGTTGTCTTAACAGAAAAGCCCCTTGGGAAAAAGGTTGAATCTCAATTGTGAGCAATCTTCAGATTAAATGTCTTGTCTCTGGCATGGAATAGTATAACTGTAGACAGCAATGAAAGTGGAGTAGTGATTACTTGTAAAAAAACATTCACCGATTACTAAAGCCCAGGATATAATAAGAGTAAAATGTTCTTACACCAATTGTAAACTTGGACGGTGTTGTGTACTCTGTATATTTTATATATATATATATATATATATATTGATGCATGTTTCATTAAATAATATAGACAAGTTTTGTCTATTTATTTTAAGCAAATTCCTTTCATACTGCTTAACAAAATTATCATTGAAAGACAAAAGAAAATCACTGTATTGATACATGTTTTTTTAATCCTATCTAAGCTTTCAGTTTACGTAAGCCATCATCAAAGATGACAATTACATTACAATAAGTTAAACAATACACAGACATATCAACAATGTTAGTCTGTTTTTGTTTGCATGGAAGATTTCCAAGTAACAACAAACTTGTGCACATGAGATGCTGGAAGCGAAAATTGCACCATGACCCATGACATCACACATGACCACGTGCGAGTGAAAACAAGAAGTGTTAAATATGGGAAGCCGTTGATATAAACCAATGGCTTCTGTTATCAATTATAGGCATTTAAGTATATTTGTGGAGTTTTCATAGTTTATTTTGTTCAGGTTAGGTTTCAACTGTTTTATGTATATAGCTTCAAGAATTTTTAGTTTTTGTTTATTGTTTTCATGTTTAAGTATAGTTGTGTTTTCAGCAAGGATTTTCTGAAATCATGTATTCGGCCAGGCATGTTGTTTTAAATGCCTAAAAATGTTAGAATTATCATTCAAATGTAGAGTCAAGCGTCGTGAAAGTGAGTTTGTGGTGTGACCAACATAAATATTATTTAATCCATTGGAGATACAATCTTCCAGAGGGCACTTGAATTTGTAAACTATGCTGGTTTTTTACAAATCCCTAACAGGGGTGGGGAAGAGAATCATTGCGAATAACTGAGTTGGATAGACTGGATTTAGTGTAGTATATAAATAAATTAATTTTTTAGCTAGGATTTGTTGTAAATATATTAGTATTTACCAATTTTTTTAGTATATTTTCATCTTGTTTATAATTAGTATGCATTTGATTATGATATAGGAGATTAATATGTTTGGGATTAGTTTAGGGTGTTTTAAAGAGTTCTGTTCAGCATTATTAGCATTAATGAGTTTATTAAGCTTTGTAGTTGGTTGCTCAGGTTCTTGTTAAGTTTTTTAAACTTTATGTAATCATGGATTATGTGGTCAAGTTTTTTGTTGTAATCCAATTTGTTTAGGATGACGAAACATTAGTTTAGTAGTGAAGTATCATCCACTTTTGAATTGGGTACCATTGCAATGTTTATTTCTCATCAGAAGGAAATCAGTTTCCATGGTTAAGATTAAAAACAATTTGTGAGGACTTTATGTTAAAGATTATGGCTGTTTACAATGAATTGAAAGCCTACAAAGTCATATCCAAGTAATTTCCAATGTCAGTTCAAAAGCATTATCAAGAAATTCCACACCATGAAAAAACTTCAAAAGGACGAGTAAGGAATCTAATGAATCATCTCACCATAAAATGTCTTCAAAGATATCAAGAGCAATCCAAGGATCATCATCAAGGATATTTCATCCAGTTTGAATGATTCTAATATGGAATATTTCAATAGATACTCTAGTAAACTTTATATAAGGCTGAATTCCATGAAAAATGACAAAGGAAGCCACCAGTGCTCCAAGCTAGGCACAAAGAAACTCATTTAGTTTTTACTAAGTACCATCTTAACAAGTATTCATGCTCCTAGTGATCATATACAACAAAAAATTAACTTTTAGAGCATAGGAATGTAGCTGTTGTTTGGAAAAAAAGGTAAAGCTTTTGACCCAAAGAATTTTGTTCTTAAATGTCATGCATGTTGGCAGTAATGTTATGTTCAGGGGATTTTTTTTCAGTCAGTGGGACTGGTAGCCTGGTTAAAGTGGACAAGAACATGAAGAAAGAATAGTATATTCAAATTTTGGGACAAAAACAGACAGTCTCTGAAAATCTTGGACAGGAACATCAACGAACCTTTAAACTAGACAATAATGAAAAACAAGTGCTAAATTCGGCCAAGAAATGGTTCATGGATAATGATGTTACTATTTAGAGAATCTAAACTAATGTATCTTGAGTATTTGTGGAAAGAGCTGAAAACATGTGTAATGGTAAGGAAGTCTTTCAGTCTGAAGGATCTGGAGACCATAGCAAAAGTGAAGTGGGGAAAAAAATCTATTGATACTTGTTGGAAACTGGTGATGAAAACTGGTTACAGACTGTGATATCTCATAAAAGTTTACAAATGATTATTAAGATATAGTTATAAATAATTATGAACATGTCTTTTGTGTGCAAATTGTAAATAATACTTCAATGAAATTCCGAGTTTTTTCTGCATATTACAAGTGTATAGCTTCTTTGTTTATATGTGAATTTGGGTTAGAAAAAATCCTTTAAAGAAAATATTTTTAAAAATCCCAAATATTGCAGAAGTATAAATAATTTCAAGCTTAAATGCATATATATATATATATATATATACTAGAAGCATGGCCCGGCATTGCCCGTGCTTGATTCAAAAATCGTACGACTCATACAACAATCGCTATCACTTGACTTAAAATATTTTTGCCCTTCCTTGCTTTTAAAGGAGTGCCCTTTGTCGTGCTGATGTTGCTACATGCCTATTTCACACTGCAAATTTTTTCTAAGCTCTATACTAACATTAAATCTGTTATGAAAAAAGAACTAAACAAAATGAACACAAAACGATCAGCTTTAAAAATGGACTCGTAACTGGAAAAATTGAATGAAAAAAGAATGCTAACAACAAATACTTTTTCACACCCAACCCAGTTCTGCGGAATCAGAATCAACGTTGAGTTTAAGCAAGTGAATGAGCCAATTGGAGTAAAGTGCCATGCAGATTTAAATTTTTCCCACTTGTGACAAATGCAGCTATCGATTTTTTTTGCATGCTAGCATGCTAGTTAACATTTGTGTCAGTCAGCTGTTGGCTCCCACGCTGGCCAATAGAATCTTCCTGCCTATTCGTGGCAGCCAGCTATAGGCTCTCACTCTGGCCAGTAGAAAATGGCTGCAAACTACATGAAAACTGGCGTAGAAGCATAAAAAATCGATTATTTCCACTATCAATGGGAGTTGGGAAATGCAAAGTTGGTCTTGGCCTTCCCGCTAACTTGGAGCATGTGCATGTAAATTTTGGTGCAAATCTGTTGAAAATTGCGGCCGTGCATTTGTTGCGCGCACACACACATCTTGCCTTTTATAGATAGAGGTATATTTATTTATTTATTTATTTGAGAGGGGTATATAGAGATGCTGGTAAAAGTATTGTTATATGACTATGTGATGTTAGGATTCAGAAACTGACCAACTTCTTTTCAGAAGGCTATTATTGCATGAAATAAAATGTTTAACAATAGTATTATTGTGAGTGACATACAGAATTCCCTCATCACAATCTGTAAGCATTCAGTGAAATGATTTATTTATGGAGATTTACAAAAGGAAAACCAAAAGACTAGATAAAGATTTACCTTCACTTTCCAGAATTTATAAAATAAAAAAAAAACATTTTTTAAAATAAAACTGTCTTGCAAGAAATTTCAGTTCAAATCAATAAAAGAAACTGAAAAATAACATCAGTTTAAAAAAAAAAAGAAAAATTATTTTTATTCCCTTCGGTCTTGCAAAATTAATTTCATTTTTCTTGGCAAAATGAGAGAAAGAGAGATAGTGTGAAGAAGTGAAGAGAGTAAAAAGAAGAGCAGAGATAGCAAAGAGAGAAAGAGAAACTAACATGCAGATGAACGGCAATGGTCAGAGCCCAAAGCATACAGATGGATGGCAAGAGCAGATTTAGCACAAGAATAGATTATCTTAAGACAGCCAAATCAAGGAAAATGCAATATAATCAATATATTGAGCTATAGACAGACTATTAAGAAGAGAAAATTGATAGATTTTTCCACTAATCATCTTACTACTTTTACTTTGATCTGAAAGAATTTCATTAGAAACTGATTACAGTCAATATAACATTGTTGGTATTTTTTTTCCTCTAATAACTAAAAATCTCAAGCCAAAACCAAAATGGCTACAGATTTATTAATTTTTTTTTTACTTTGGTATAGTCTTGCATTATTGTTGCTTCTTTAAAAAGGAAAAAAAAGTAAAGAAAGGAATATAGTGATTTGGCTCTTTTAGAAAAAAATCTATTTCCTTTGAATTCTTCTCCCATGTAATCACTTGTATCAGTGCCTGTCTAATTATAAAGACGACTGAGTTATACAAAAAGAGGGAGAAAAACATCTCATCCCACTGTCTTTTTTAATTACTATTTATTTCATCTGACAGTTTTTCAGGTTGCAAATAAATGAAGCCTTTGAAGACAATTTAATAATGAAATGATAATCAATGATTCTGTAAAAAGGAAGCTTCTATACTTTATGTCATTTACTGGGCAGAAAACTATAATTCATAATTTTATATTTTTATACACAAATAGATATGTAGGTATCTATATACATTAATATATATGTTTAGTGCACTCACTATGATTATGAATCACCTCCCACCACTTCTTATGTCAAAGCCTCATTCTGGAGTAAAGGTCAAAGTCAGTTGTAAACAGTTGTTCTTGAGTGACACATAGTGAATAATGTTCAGGTAACCAGAAATCCTTTTTTACTTGGTGTGAACAGAGAACCAGTCAGAATTATACTGATATAGGCAACAAAGAAAACAGTAGATACAACAGTATATTCATAATCATTTCTTCATAGCTAAAACAATAAGACTATAATGATTAATAATTAATTTATTGTGCATAACAATTTTTTTCACTATAGTCTCCTTCCTTGTCAATTAAATTAATTCAATGATGGTTATTATTCCCACAGAAAATATGCATTGAAAATTTCAGATCAAAATTTGACTAATATATACATGTCTTCCTTTGGAATTGTTGATTCAGCATCATATACAGGATGCGATGGATAAATTGTCATGTAAATTATGCAAACATGAAAATAACACTGACGTCTCATTTTAACAGATATATTTACCAAAAATTACACGAAAATATCTTGAAATGCTAAAGAGTAAATTTATTCAATAAAATCACCATTGACTTCAACCACAGCCTCCAGACGACTTTGGAATCTCCTGCAACTCTTCTGGATGGTCTCCTTGTTTAAGTTGGTGAATGCTGCCATAATCCTTGCCTTAAGTTCATCTTTGGTGTTACAAGGAGTTTTGTTGGCCTCTAGCTTAATTGTACCTCACATATAATAATCAAGGGGGTTGCAGTTTGGAGGAGTTAGGTGACTAGATGTGGTTGCAGAAATTGTCTTACAGCCATGACTGGGTTCTCCTGCTTGTGTGTCATGGTGCAGAGTCCTGTTGCCAGGCATAGGGTCTTCCAGCAGCCACCCTTTTGACCCAGGGCAGTACTACCTCCTCATGGCATTTGATGTAGGTCTGAAGCCCTCACCAACAAATTTGGGAGTTCTTTTCTTATCAGAATGAGCTTTCTGAGCTGCTATACCTTCATAATCACCATTAGACTCATCCAACTTTTTCCAAATCCTCTGCATTGTTCTCAGATTGATACTTAAACACCCTGAAATGTTTGTATTGTAACTTCTAGTGTGAATGCCAAGCAGTACATGTTGTTTCCAAATTTCTGGCAGAGTGAATTATCTCATGGTGCTCTTTTTCTCACAGATGGTGCCCAACTGACTCTAATATACTGTGCAGTTGACAAAATCAAAAACAAACATGTGCATGCACAAAATTAAAAATATAAAATGATGACAATTTACCCATCGCACCGTGTATAGTTATTTAATAAGCTTCATGACTGCATCCTTATATCAAGTCACAGCCATGACACACACCTAATATATATATATATATATATATATATATATATATATATATATATATATATATATATATATAGCATGTGTGCAATATCTGTTAGTATTCATGCCTGAAGATCACTTAATTTTTTATACCAAGAGTCACCATATAAGGTTGATTATGTCCAGACTATATCTACAAGTGGAAAAAGTTCTCATGTCATGTGTTTTGTAGTCCTAAGTGATAAAATGCATCACATGAAAAATTTTTCAATTTGTTATATATCTTTCCTCCAAAATTGCTCTTGACATATAAAAACTTATATATGGTTATCACATATATATATATTTATGTTAAAGTAACACATCTATTGGCATCAAAGCAAATTCAAAGTCTGCTTGAAATTATACTCACTTTATGCTAATGCTTGTAAGAAAGTCATGAATCCACTTCTCTTTTTGTTCTTCTTCATTACCATGTGCCAGAACAAAAGTTTTGTCATTTCCATGTCATGATGCTTTATGAAGTTAAAGATATTATTCCCTATAATTGGTACAATATAAAACTTTACTACTTACCACATATATGTGAAAGAGATTGTACCAACATTTGCTACACTAGAACTACCATGAAATTCAGCCAGCCTTTCTTGTTACATCTATCAAATTTTTTATGCAGGAATTAAAATGGATTATACAACTCCAATTAATTCTTATAAAATATATTTATATAACTCACTCTTTTTATACAATTTGCAGATGTAAAAACAAATGAGCATTACTTCCTATTGTGTGGCTTTTGAGATTGTTTTTAATTTTGTTTAACTTTGAAACTTTCTAGCAACAACAACAACATAAAAAATGAGTAGTACATGTAACTAAAAAAGAAAATAAGAATATAATCAAAGTGTTAACTGTCCATACTACCTGAAAAAGAAACTCCCATCAATACTAGAAAGAGCCATAACATTTACTGAACTTGAGAAGCCTATTTTACCGTTATCTCTTATAAGAGAAGGTGGCATTGCTGAATGTTTCCCGTATAGAAATGGCTAAATTCACCATTACCATTAATGTTTGGACTACACTTACTTAGTGAGAGTAGCAGAGAATTCTTTAAATCTTAATCAGTCAAATGGGATCACGTTTTTAGCAAATTTTGTATCTGAAACATGTTTCCTTTTTTGTTCCAATAGACATAATTCTGAGCAAATTTTCTTAGTTCTAGAAAATGTTCAGTCTAATGCTCACCATGACATCAGAAGCATTTGGGACTGAAGAAAAATTGTCAAATTTCATTTTGAATAATGAATTTTTTTATTGGTTCTCAAAAATCCCATATATTTGTTATTAAGAATCGTCATGACTTCTTGTTCCCAAAGTAAAAACTATTTTATAATGCAAGTCTGCAGTTTTCTTCAGGCAAATCATAGATTCACTGGGCTCTTCAGTACAGAAACTGACTCTACTCTTCTGAGAAATAAAGTTTCAATTTCACTTTCATTTCATTGACATTATTTACTCAGCTAGGAAATAATTTGTTCTTGGTTCAATGTTTTTTTTTAGTTTTAAATTTAAATAAAAAAGATGGTTGGTAATATCAGTAAAAATGTTAAATCAAATTGCCAGTTTTTAATCTTTCCTCAGGCAACTCATTTTCCTCTTCTAGAGAATTATGTATTTTTTTAGTTCCCAAAATCTACTTAGAACCTCCAGAAAACCAATATACCTTGCAATGAAGGACAATATGTTCATATTCCAAATCTAATATTTTATAATATTCTCTTAATTCTTATTTGTTCAATTCATGTGCTCATATTTTATTCATGCATTTCACAATTGGTAACATGCTACAAATTAAAATTTTTCCCACACACTGATTCATAGTTTAGAATAAAATATTCTTTTACCTAAAAAGTTTTCCGGCAAAGTTATAATCTTCGTTGGTTTACTTATTGGCAGCACTGGTGTTCTGTCAGTGCAAATACTTATAACTTTTTTAGAATCTTTTTGTAAATTTTCTAGGCAGGATTTTCCTGAGTGAAAAATATCGGACACTCTTGTTTCTCAATGAAACAATTCAGGTCAGCTATTTTCTTCAAGACATTAAAATTATCACCAATTCTCTCATAAAAAAGGCATAATTGGGTTACATTACATATATTTATCCAAGGAAAAGAAAACAGCATATACAAAGACTTTCAGTTGCCTTGATACATTTGGTATGTCTTAATTTTTGTTTTGATTTGTAACTGGATTAAAAAAAGAAAAATTTGGAAAAGTACAAAACTGCAAATATTCACAAAGAATAAATAAAACAATTCTGTATCATACGCATATCAACTATAAATGAATTGGCAAAAATCAGTGGAGTGTAATACCCCATATCTAATCATGCAATGCCTCACTTATGTTGCATATCTCATGGGTTGGTTGATCATGGTTGATCAAGATCATAGGACTAGTTAGAATAATTATATATTGAGAGATATAGTAATTTTTTTTTTAGAAAGTAAATTATAATAAAACAGGGTTTGCACTTGGAATTAATAAATGAGAAAAAAAAACACCAATTATTTTACTATGACAGTTTTATAATCCTAATTAATTTAAACACAGTGAAATTAGTTCTGAGCTTTCATTTCTGAAGAACATTATTTCAGATTGTGTTAATTATATTGAAATATTTCTAGTTTATTCTTAATAGAGGGCTGAAAAGTTATCAGCCGTGTTCAATTGAAAAAAATCTGACCAAATCTTCTTGATCAAACACTTCACCATCCCACTGTAAATCTAAGTGGATTTTCTTTAATAACAGAAATCATTCCTATTCACTAATATTTAACTGTCAAAAAGGTACATATTTTACATTTGGCATAATGGAAAGCATCAAAAGAAATGTAATTTCAGCAGGGAGCTCTACAAACAACATTAATACCTTTCTACATAAATCAAGCAACTTATATAACAATGAGTTTAGCTCTGATTGGCCTACCATAACTGCTAAGTAAATTAGCTGCTAATGCCAGCTACCCAGACTAACTCTAAACAGGGGACAACTCACACTTAACATTCACAAACTGATACAGGTTGAGAATCCTTTATCCGAAATTCTAGGGACCAGAAGAGCTTTGGTTTTCAGGTTTTGGAATACAGGCTATTTATCTATAGCATCTATAAAATGGGGCAGCTTGGGAATTGAACCCAAGCATAAACACAATATCCCTTTACAGTTTATAATACAGCTTATATATATATATATATATATATATATATATATATATATATATATATATATATATACCCTGTAGGTAGTTTTATATAAATAACATATACCTTGAAAGTAGTTTTATATAAAATTTAATTAATTTTGTATACATACAAATACAGGTAATGGCACTAGTCATGTAATCTTCACACAGATTTTTAAGTGGTGAAATTAAGATTTCACATAAAAATAATGTTTTGTACTTTCTGTATATATACCAAAAAACATGATCACTATGTACAAAAAATATATAAATGTAGGACTTTTTGACATTTTGAATAATATCTTTACTGAGCATGAAACACACCTGCTCATACCTAGGACATTTCCCAGTGCTCCTTGAGATTTTCCATTTGTGGCAAGTCATGTCAGCACCTGAAAAACTTTCAGACTTGAGGTTTTTGGATTTTTGGATAAAGGATATTCAACCTGTACAAATATATATCAACAGGATATTTTGTGGGGTGTATATAATAAGGTTATACCCACTTCTTCAGTTCAACTCTAAAATCAACAAATCCATTTACTTGATAGTTTTGTTAAAATTAATTTGCATGTTTTTGGATATATTGAATTAATCTTGGAATTATTAAGAATGTTGTTACCAATGTTCCCTTTAATTTTTTCACCACCTTTGCAGAACAAGAAGGCTTTTGTATAATTAAAAAAAGTGACATGTGCTGAACTTTTATTTTTAAGATGATCGTTTATACCTTGTCTAAAGTTTATAAAAAAAAAAGTCAGGTTAGTAACTTATAACAAAAGGTAAAAAAGGTAATAAATGATTTATTTGGTGGACTTTTTTTTCTTTATTCATTCTTATTTTATTCTATATTTTTCTTTACTACATCAATCATATTAGGCAACAATAAAAGATTATTTAACATGTCTAAGTATTATATTAACATAATTCTCATGTAAAAAAAAAAAAAAACCTTCACTTGAAAAATTTCAAGACGATAAAGAAATGAAAAAAAAAAAAATTACATTATATGAATTTGACAATTGTACACATCAATATTGGCATACTTGGCAAAAGAGGTCAGAAGAAATAATCCCTCTATTTTTCTCATTGCATGTATAGGGCCAAAAAGGCTCTAAGTAACAGAATTGGAGTGTACAAATTATAGTTGCCTGTAGATCGTGAGAGCATGAAACTTGAGTTGTCCTTCATTGAGTATTAACATTGTGAAGCATTTTTATCCTCTCTAGATATTTGAGACATTGAACACTTTAATTTACTAAATAGGTAGGTGTTTGCCTTTGGGGTTTTCTTTGTTTGCAATTTTTTTTTGTGTAAGGTTATCTGGCAAGTTGTTTGTTGGTCACACCAACATTGTTGTTTTTTTTATTATATATATAATTTTTTAAATAATCATTGATCTTTATATCTAAGGTTCAGAAAGGTGTATAATAATGGTTACAGATTTAGTACATGATGTGATTAGTCAGCAATGATGAAATCTTGATAGACAGCCTATTATGCTAATTAGAGCAAGAGCAATATGATAATTGCTTATTCAGCCAAGTTGTTTTATGATTTAACCTTTGAAAACTTTTAATATTTGGTTGAATGTCATAATCTTTTTTTATGTGCAACTTCTCAACTGTGAGGGAACACTGGCTATAAATATAATCAAATAATGTAACTGTGTTTCTTTGAACAGTGGTGTATGTTATGGTATCAGATAACACCCAACAAGAAAGTCATCAACACATTCTAATTTCATAAAATTATAAAAGGAAATCATTTTCAAGTTATTTCAAAAACTGATTGTATTGATATCCTTGAATAGTTTTGATTTAGTCATTTAATTATAATAGAAATAGAAAAATTATTGAGTCTATCAATGGAAATCACTGTTCATCTTTATTCAGCTATTCATTCATCATGTATGGCCGGAAATTTTATCAGGTGAGAAATTATGGAAGGAGCATGACAAGATTGTTATGACAGGAAAAAGTTGGGGTGTTAGTGAAGAAGTAAAAGTGACTTGACAGGTGAATATAGATGAAGAGGGAATTAAGTGCAGATAGAAAGCAGGTTGGCTAAGGTGCTAATGAAAACAAGTCCTAGAATTAAAAACAGGAAAGGATTAGCAAGTATTTTTAAGCTAGGAAAAACAGAAGAGGGAAGGAAGAAAATCACTAAATAAATCTTAAATGGTAAGAATGAGTGGAGAAAATAGAGGGAAATGAAAATGGCAGAGAGAAGAAATGCAAGTGAAAGAGAAGTGAAAGAAAGAAATGCTAGTTTTAAGAGAGATGAGAGAAATGCAAGTGAAAGAGTGTGAGGAGAAAGAGAAATGCAGGTGAAAAAGAGAATTGTGTGAGAGAGAAATGCAAGTGGAAGAGAAGTGTGAGAGAGAGAATTGCAAGTGAAAGAGGTGAGAGAGAAAAATGCAAGTGAAAGAGAAAGGTGAAAAAGAGAAATATAAGTGAAAGAGAGGTGAGAAAGAGAAGTGTGAAAGAGAGAAATGCAAGTGAAAGAGAAGCAAGAGAGAGAAATGCAAGTGGAAGAGAAGTGTTAAAGAGAGAAATGCAGAGAGAGAGAGAGAGAGAGAGAGAGCAAAATAAAAGAGAAATAATAAGAAAGAGATTAATTAAGAAGAATTCACTAATATAAGATATTCCCTAACATGGATGTGTGGGATGAGAACAATCTACTATCGTGGATTAAAATTCCCGAAGGTTTGCTGAATATGACAGACAAAAGTTTGGAAAGTACAAAAGCTGAAACATTGAGACTATAAAGAACCAAAACGAGGGCAACAGTCCAAATAGATAAATGCATATAGTGTTATTACTATTCTTCCTTCTCTATTCTGATATATCTCTCCAATATAGGACACATAATGGAAAAATTTTCATTGAAATATAGTAGAGTAAATAACTGGGATTAATCATTATTTTAAACCATTGAATCTTTTTTTGATTCTTAAATTCATGATTTAAAATCTATACAGGTCATGCTGACTAGTCCCAACTCAACCCACTTCCCCAAAACTGACTAAATGACCAAACAATAAATTTAGTTTTGGAAGTTCTTCATGGTTGAGTCACAAACTTTTTAGCAGCTGCTCACACAAAATAAACAATATCTCAGCTTTACATTGAAGAAAAAATATTTACTTGCAAATTTCTACATTCTTTTTAAAAAATAGGAACAAAAAAATTAACTGATATTGTTAAAATATTTTATAATAGCTGATATGAAATTGAGCAAAAATGGTTTCCCCATCAGAAAAATTTATTAAGATCTTTCTTTCTTTTCTGTATCCTGGGTAAACACTTCAAAGTTGTAGAAATCATTGCATTCTCACAATGCATAAAAGTTGATTAATAAAAAAAAAAAGTAAATTTTAGCAGCATATATTTAGATATTGATATTCTATAAATTTTAAACCAAGAAACCTTGAGATTAGAAAAGAAAGACTATTTTAGAGAGTAATTTTTATTTGGCTGCCTGTTTTACTTTTAGAGCTAAGGAATGTTTTTAATGCAGTGAGACAGAACAAAGTCTGTTTTTTTTTTAATTGCAGACATTACAATAATAATTACAATTTGAATATGAGCAGGTGGTTTAACATTTAGCAGCTCAGAATAAGTAATCAATGAGACGAGTTTGAATTCCGGCTGAGTTTTTTTACATTTACTTTTGTGCAAATAACCTCAGGAAAGATATGAATGAATTCATCTCTTCCAGCTATGGGTTAAATGGCAAGGAATCTTTAGCCTTGGTGGCAGCCAGTCTAGGATAAGTACAACTCTGAATTTAAAGCCATATGTAGCCCTGGCATAGCACATACTATACAGCATTTGATGATCACAGACTTCACAATTACTCTATGATGTAATGGAATAACCTGTCACCCCCATGAGTAACTACACTATAGTAACTGATATCTATAAGTATCAGTAAGCCAACAGACTACAAGAGTCAAGCTGGGATCTGTTGAGTACGACTCAGGCTTATATGAGAACTACCAACCTTCCAATAGCAGCACTCACTACTGGATTGACTTGCAATGACCTTGTGCATAACTGTTACCTTTATTCTTATTGTACTGGTTTTTTACAATAAACCGTTACTTATTTTATCCACCATGTTTGTCAAGTATATTTCTATTAGCACAGAATATAACACTCTATAAACTTCATGGCAATTTGTCTACAGCTGTATCAATGTTATTATTATGAATACTTATTATACATGTATGCATTAATTCCTGACCAATGATAATCCCTTTTATCTCATTTACAATCAATTGTAATAGATTTCTATCATAAAATACAGCTACAAAATAAGAATTTATGTTCAGAATAACCATTTTCTATCTAAAGCTAGCATTACTATATTTGATATCATAAGACTGGTTCCCATTCACTCCCTAAAAATGGTTAAAAATAATGATAATAATAATAATACCCTGGGTCTTATATACAAAGCTGAATTTCAGTACTTACCTGCAAATAAATTTAATTTTCAATATTCCTTGCTGAGAATGATAATGGACCTTATATGCCCTCAATGGCAGTAATTTTGGACCAGTGACAATTTTTAATTTGGACTGCAAAGTATAACATAAGTATTAAGACTTACTGTCACTTGATTCTTCATGTGAACAACCAAATATTAGCATGAATATTTATCAAAGAATATAATAATAATAATAATAATAGAACATTGGATGGAAAAAATATCTTGTAATAAAAGGAGCAGATGAAAGAATGAAAGAAAAAATAAGGAAAGCCTATCTTATAAGAAAGAAAATTTTGGAGACATTACTCCACAAAAGAAACTTTATACAATGTGTAAATAAAGTAACTATCAGATTTGAAATCCAAAACAGATATAAAGAAAACTTTTTCTTATCAACAAATCAAACAATACATAAAATTAAATATTTTCAAAACAAATGGGCTACCATTGTCAATGACAATTTGCAATCTTTCATGAAAACTTTGAATAACATTTTGACACATTTCAGATGTTATTGAACCTGCCTCTTCTTCAATGAAATTCTTAAAATCCTAAAGTTTTTTTTAGGTGTTCTATGGTTAAGCACATTCTTAATATCACCATAAACAAACAAACAAAAAAAAAATTCTAGAGGTGTAATACCAAAGAATGTTGTTGCTCAAATCAGTCTTGCTTGCCAAAGTCATTGATTTGGTAATTTTATATATACATAAGTTTGCAGCATGTGAGTAATGTGCAGGTGTGCCATCCTGCTGAAAGATCACTGTTTACAAAGCTCTACTAGATAGATAGATAGATAGATAGATAGATAGATAGATAGATAGATAGATAGATAGATAGATGTAGAAAAAAAGTAATGGTACTTGCAGATACAAATAGTTTTTACCAGTGATGTTCTCAACAATAAAGATCTGTAAACAATTGCTGAGCACAACCCTTTCTAGTCATTTACATTTGGGTGTGAGTGATATTTACCAACTGTTTTTATGAGGGGTTCACTGCCTCCAAAAACATTATTGTCTTTATTTTTTGATTTGCTAAAAAATAATTTCATCTCATTTTGCTTTTCTTTTATTTTTGATTTTAAATGTGATAATTACTCTTATTTACTCCTTGTACAAATGTTGCTGAAAATGTTTGAATGATAAATGATAGTAAAAGAATACAATGATACTGAATTAATAGTTAGAGACTACTGGAGCAGTTCCAGTAAATGAAGCTCCAAAGAATCCTTCGCATCATTTGGGAGGACCAGATCACCAACGAGTTCCTCCCTTGGATGTCTCTCCCCATCATCCTTCAGCATCACCCCTCTGCTGATGGACTATATATTTTTTAGAAATAAAAATATAACCATAGCTTTGCCTGAGAACAAAAGGCTGTGGAACATAAGGGTAATGTCTACAATAATTGGTGGAATGGAAACCATCCCAAAGATATCAGAAATGAGATTGGATGAATTTAAATTAATTATACAAGGAAGGGTTGGGAATAGCCTAATCAAAGTAATGCTGAGGTTTGCAAGAGTACTGTGGAAGGTGCTGGAGGAGACTCTTTGTCACTTGATCTTCAGTAACCATACACCTGGTGTGAACATACCAATGCATAAACAACAACTACAATGATATAAGATATGTGTTATGGGTTTAACAACCAAAACAGTCATTGGTCATGTCATTGAACCTAGTATTAAAATTGTAAATTAGCTACAAAAGTTGCTTGGAAATACAGTCAGAAGTCAATCTCATCATGCTTCAAGAAATTTTAAAAGATTATTTAGCTGTTAATTAGAAAATTTATTGGGATTACTTCAACATTTTCTCTACCAAGATTGGTTTCTGAAGGAGGATATTAAAACAATCCCTTTCATCATGATGAAAGGAGATCACTTTAATATCTCCCAGCCTTGCTAAACTAATTTAGGTGATTTAAAGATTTAGGATATTTAAACTCAATAGGTAGCATGGTGGAGTAATGGATAGCGACTCAGATTGAGGAATCGGAGAGCCGAGTTTGAATTCTTGTCGAATCCATTACATTTACATACATGCTAATACCCTTGGGAAAGGTATGAATCCTCTTCTCCTTCCATCTATGGGTAAATAGCAGGACAGACCAGGTTCTATAGCCTATGATAGCAACTGGTCTACTGTAGAAAGAAATGGCAACCTACTGTAGGAAAAAATCTGCCTCGTCAGACATGTATTGAAAGATACATGATTGCCTAAGCGTTTATCCTGCATGACTGAAACTCAATAGAGATAAGAACCTGTGACTGACATGTTCCAAACTGTAATGGTTCATTTGCTTGCAAAGAACACATTGCCAGCTCAGCAACTTGCTTTTTAAAGTATAACCCTAACCATCTTTTTAAATGAATGATTTGTTTACCATATTTGTTGAAATATGTTTTATGGAGTGTACTGTTATCATATTTGGGTGTAAGCTTCCAAGTTCTCACTTTCCAGTCTCTATAGAGTCCGAAAGTGTCACAGAGTCAGTATAGGTGACAAATTATTTTCCAACCTCTACCTTTCTCTCACAGGTGGAATATGGCAAGCTTCTCACTGCTCTGTTGTTACTTTCATTGAAAGTGCTTGGATGAACTGCATTCCTTGGTTCTGCCAGTTCTAACCTTTATGGTCAGGACCTGCCATGCTACTTACAATATAACAAACCACCCACATTCCATCCATATTCCATTGGTAATAAGTAAGTTCCACTCAAACTGCATCTTCCCACAAATCACTGCTCTGTGGAACCAACTCCCAAAAAGATGTTTTCTTGATCACTGCAATCTTAACCTGTTCAAGTCTAGTGTTAACTGCTATCTTCCTCTCCTATACACATAAACGGCCTCTTACTGTAACCCTCTAAATCGAGTGGCTCCCGAGCCTTGTAATGTAAAATATACATATATAAGTTTGAAGAATATCTTCCTTTAACTTTTTCACTAACTAAAGCATTTAAGAGTTTATACACTCACTGCTTTAGAGTGGAGGACGTTCACTTAAAACTTAGTGAGGACGATTTTTTTCAGTAAATCATTTGATAGTGGAGGAATTGAAAGGCTCTGAAAACTGGCTAAGTAACATTTATTGCCCTGGAAATAAAATAAAATTTGCTTTTTCATTTTTCTTTGTTTTTTTTTGTTTATTAAAGTTCCCTCCCATATTAAAGTCAAACATTTATTCAAACAATAGTAAGAAAGAGGAATTAAATCTAGGAAACAGCTGTTGTTGCGCAAAAATAAGTTATGAACATTATAAAATGAATCAAAGAAAAAATATGAAAAATTATTCGATTATCTATATTTTTCGTTTAGCCATTAAAATGTTTGTTCGATTTTAAAATTAAAGATTTTACGAACGAAATGTACCTGTCCTGCCAAAACGTAAAATTCAGTAACATTTTTTAACAACAATCACAAACAATTGTTGACAACTGATGAAATTTATTTATTTAATTAATTGGTATCTTTCCCATCTTTTCTACAGAACAATTAACGATAATGTTGTAATGTCACAGGACATAGAATCCTAGTTGTTTTGTTATAGTACACCGAGTAAGTTTTACATTGTGTTTTTAGTTTGTAAAAAAAATTTTTTCATTTTTTTTAATGAACGATTTTTTTTCACTTTTTGGCGTATTAAAATAAAATCAAAAATTTTCAAACCAGTTTTAAATGCAGAATTTTTTTTTTTTTTTTTAAATCAGTTAGTGTTCAGTAAAGTGTTTTTTTCTTCCTACTAAAAAAAAAAAAACCAATTAATTTTTAAATGTATTTTTTCTTCTAAGTGTGCCGTAAAGCGTTTCACAATCGCGAATTTATAATTAAAATAAGCACACAAAGAATTAAATGACAAAAAAGTACTGAGTAAAAATGAACGGTGGACAGGTAACCGGGTTAAAAAAATTAAAAAGCATAAAAAAAAACAAATTTACTTTTTTTTTCTTTACTTACAATTTTTTTAGGTGTTTAAAAAAAAGACGAAATACACAGTGAGTTGAAGAAGCTGACTTAAGCCAAGGTAAACTTAAGGGAAGAAGTACAATGATATAGAACTTAATAATAACACAAGACAATTTTCTATTGGCTAAGTGAAAAACGACTCCTGCATGTCTGTCAAGGAAGTTGGGGGGGGAGTCGATTTTTAATTACACCCACTCACTCACGCCAAAGCTATTCAAGCTGCCACATGTGTATAAAGAGAATAAAAAAATAGAAAGAAAAAATTGGATACAGTGTTGTACAACAGTAGTTTTTCTTTCTTTTTAATTCAATCAGAAAAAATGTTGGGGAGACGGGTTAAAGGACAAGAGGCACAAAGGGGGGGGGGGGGAAGACGTGCGTTTGATGTGGGGTCCGGGGACTGGACGCAGCAAAGAAATGTTGTTTTGATGATTCATACCTTATCTTGCTCGCACAAGCAGTGTAAAGGTAAATACACCAGAGGCTCTCACCATTACAAGCTCTCACTCACCCGGATTTTTGGAGTTGAACTTTGAAAATGTAAACAACTACTCACTGAGTGTTGTTGGTATCTAAGCTTATCCAACACACAAGGCTACAAATATCTGGGGAGCAACGGATGAGACCTGAACTAGCTCCACTGCAAGTTGGTCTTCAAGATGAGCTTACTGACCAAACAATCGCGCAGTTGGTACTCATTATTTAGAGATGTTTTTTCTAGCCATTTATCTACACAGGGCCGGTGCGTACTACCCCCAAATCACCCTGACTGGGAAGCACAAACCTGATGGGGGGGCTCCGGACAGTGCTTTGTGACCCGCGCTGTCTTATCAACATTTGCTTTTTTCTACTTACATTTTACACTACAAAGACTAAGTACAACTGACTAAAAACTACAGGCTGAAAAAAAGTATTCGCGGATTTTGACGTCATTCTAGGGTCTCGTTTTACCGTCTAAACGCAAATTCGTTTTGCTCATACTAAGCCTTGAAAAAAAAAAAAAACAAAAAAAAAAAAACAAAAAAAAACAGTTTATAAAATTCACTAATTTTCATCCCTAAAATCGAGTGATTGAAACTTTTTAAAAAGAAAAATCTCAAGAAAAATTGCCGCAAAACATTTCTGATTTTTTTACGTACATTGTATTTTTATTTTCAGTTCTTTTAATTAGTTGAATTGTTTATCTAGCATATGATTCATTGGACCGTTTATTGTACATAATTAGGTTATAAAAAATTTATATTTTATGAATACTACCTTATGAAAATTAAGATGATGTAGAGAGAGGGGGAGTATCATACATTCGGTGTGGGCGAAACATTTCTCAAGTCAGAATTAGTGGATTTCTGTACAGTGGACGTTTTACTTTTATGTGCCGTGTCCTTTTCAGAACGTAGGCGATCATGGTTCTTCACAACTTCCTAAGCAAATTTTAGCTCTTTTTTTGCCCCTTCCTTTGTTCCCGCTCTGGCATCCATTCACACAAATTCATTTGATAGGTTACTTATATACTAGTTTACTTGTTTTTCTTGCTTTCAGTATGTCCTGTAAGTTTTTAAATTTTCCTAGTTCACTTTCCTGATTATGTGTCTTAAAAGATTAATAAAAATAATTTTCCACAGCATAAAACTAACTCGAACTCAAGCGTAATATGAACCAATAATACATACACACAAAAAAAAAAAAAACTGTGTGCAATTGTGTTCATCGTCTTTTTTTTTTTAAAACGCATGAAAGTTTTAGTTAAAGTTTGATTCTTTTTTTTTTTTTGTTGTTGGAATCTTGCACTCACTTGAAAGATAATTCGAAGGAAATAGTTTTCTTTTTATTGACTTTTAGAATCAGACCCGTTGTATTCCAAATAAACTTAGGAAGATTGTATTGCGTCAATGATGAAGGAGGAGCTGAAAATTAAAATTAGCATTCAAGATCTTTTTTTTTCATAGCTCGAACGCCGATCACTAGTGCGGGTGAACGATATCCAGCAACCAGTTTAACTAATTAAATAACCACATTTTCATTTTCTCTCTCTCTCTCCACCTCTTCCCTCACACACACACACACACACACACACACACACACACACACACACACACACACACACAGCAACAACAACAGTAATCATAACGATACGCTACGCTCAATGTACTAAATTAAATTTAGAGTGTTATAACAGTGAGTTTTATTCTCATAGTCTCTCCCACATTTGTGTCCTTGCACCATACAAAGCAAGTTGAGTAAATACCAATAATGGTTAGCAATCTAGTTTCACTATTCATACTGCATGGGCTCCACTAAGTCCTACACACTTGGGTTGCACGGAGCCTCGCCGTGGAACAATGGTTAGCAAGCTAGTATCACAGACTATGACTATGACAGTGAGTACGATCCTCACTGGATGCTATACATTTTTATGTGCCGTGTCCTTCTGCTTCTGCAGACGTGACATTGTACCAAACTAAGCTAGACTGGGTAAGTACTTTCAGTTCCACATCAGTATGTACTCAAATAAACTATAATAGCATAGAAATACACACAAATTCGCTTTAACATACAAAATGCATTCATAAGTAGACAGACAAGCAGATAGTTACAATACACGCATCAATGCATGTGTTTATGCGTACGAGGTGTGATAATTTAATTTTCTGGAAGGACCACAACGTGACTCTGAAGCAGTCAAACATTGGTACACGAGCACTTCCACTTTTTTGAGATACAACCCAGATGAAAATCATTCACTGCCAAGCGGTAGATAAATTTGTACGTGTTCAGGTTATACTGCTAGCAGAAAATTAGTGAAAAGAATCCCGAGTAGCGGATTAAGATAAAGTTTTGTGTGAATATTGGTAAAAGTGTTAGTGAAACATTGCCATATCAACATGGTGAATATACTATGAAAAAAATCGACTGTTTTGAGTGGTACAATTGGTTCAAAAAAGAGCGATGAGATGTGCAACCAAAAGCACATAGAACAAATGCAAGTATGGACGGTGTGCGACTGAGTGCAGAAAAAAAAACTGAATATGAATGAAACAGTATTGCAGATACTAACGTGTTTGGGGAATGAGAAAAATAATGCATTCGGAATTCGTCGGTTCTTTGCTAAGAAATCCATTACAAAAATAAGTCATCCGCCTTATTTACCAGATGTATCTCCTTATGATTTTGGACTATTTATAAAATTAAAAAAATGCCTTGAAAGGACAAATATCTGATGACATCTGACAGCACGAAACTACATTACTGAAAGGTATTCCGGAAAACAAGTTCCAAGAATGTTTCCATCTATGGCATCATCGTTTCATGAAATGCATATCTTTGAAGGTGATAGCAGCCATGTAAAAGTGTCTGGTAGCAAAGTCTCAAAGAACAGTTTGCTGTTATGGTACTAAAACACCCCCCCACGATAGCAAATTCGAGACAAAGTCAGGTTTAATGTAGGACACCAACCCGTACGTCAAGGCGGAGCTGTTCTAGTTCACTCGTCTCAGACTTTGGTATGTTACAAGTTTTACATTAAATTATGCAGAGACATTTTGGACACCACGCAAAAAAACGTGATCCTACCTCTTTCAATGCAATGGGGTGGCATAGCCTCAGAGATCAAGCCATATACTTTTTAGGGGGTACACTATTTTCCTCGGCGATTAAACTTAGCCTAGTTTTTACACAAGACCAGCAAGTGTAGAGCACCCACAAGGGGATTAACTTTATAGATTGTTGTTATGGTCGACTATAGGTTAAATAGCACGGTAGACCAAACTTTCTAGTCTTGGTTGGCAACCAGTCTAGACAAATCGCGGAAAGAAAGTCGGTAACCATTGCGAGTTGTCATAGCAATTTACAGGTAATAATGAAAAGGAATCTATGGAGAAACATAACTGTTTATGTCCTGGTATTTAAAATGATCTGCTAAAGTAGCATGTTCTCCCTCAATTATTGTATAGCAATGGCACAAGACCACAATAGCATAACACTTAGTGAGGATCAAAAACACCGCACAAGAGTAATGGTCTCCACGGCGAACTGTATATATATAACGTTCGTTGTCAAGTTTTTTTAATTCCCATATACTTGTATTTTTATTGGTCATTCCAGCTTATATAACAGCGTTTCCCCTAGCGAGGGATGTTTGATTGATTTGAACCTTTTAAAAGCCTTTATTCTACATTCAACACCATCACTTGATAAGACACCAGAAATGCTGAAACAAAATGGCTATTTTTGTAGTGATTTTATACCATATTTGTTATAATTTTCGAATAAATAAATATATTTGCTCTACTCTGTATTGAACACTCTTTTAAGAATAGTATTTTTTGGTTATTGGAATTTATACACCAATACTATACTTGTATATATATATATATATATATATACGTACTTAATTATCTAGACAAACTCACGCAAACCGAAGACTCCTTCCAATCTATACATTTACGCTATAACAACACGTTTAAAAAGTTGTGTATATGACAAAGAAGAGAAAGGTGTTAGAAGTAGTGATTTTCCAAGCGTAGCTTAGATGTGGCACAAGGCTGAAAGTATGGGACACCCAGTGAGGATCGAACTTACTACTCAGTCGTAATTGTTCTAGCGAGACAAGCTTTCTAACCATTACACCGCCTCGAGGTGTCCAAATGGTGTTAGAAGTAACTGAAATATCAAGGTAGAAAAGGTTTCAAAACAAAAGGTATTGTGGGAAAGGAGAAGAGGGTTTTATGACAACATCGTGTGTGTGTGTGTGTGTGTGTGTGAGAGAGAGAGAGAGAGAGAGAGAGAATTACCTTCGACTTAAATGTGCAAAAAAGTATAACTTCAATACTTCATTACTTCACTGCCATACGTTTTTCAATGTGGTTCAAGTCGGTTTAGTGTAAGAGGAGGAAAATTTAGAAAGACATTTTTGAACACCACGCAAAAGAAGGGAAAAATAGGGATAACGATACTTAATTATACATTTCTATAGGTGTAGCAATCGTGCTTTCTCCTTGCAGAAGAAAAAAATGCTTACGTCTACCTCTGTCTCATTCTCTCTTGCATTTATGAGAGAGAATGATATCAAAAATTTAGAGAATTTCTTTATTCCAGGATGAAGTAATTTCTAGAAAGTTACTGAATGTTCATTGTGACACTGGAAACACTGAATAAATTCAACAAACTATATATATATATATATATATATATATATATATATATATTCACGTCATCTCTTCTTGAGTTTAGAACGCCATAAATTATACAAATGCTGCTTAACAAGTAAAATGCCCGTGAAGCCTGCTTAACGAATGAAAATAAAACAACATAAAAATACCAGCATGTTTTTCGCCATATCTCATTCTCTGATGAAACTTTAATAAAAGTGAAATGTTAGATAAACGTTTCCTATTTTCTTTATTCTATTTTATCTTATATATATATATATATATATATATATATATATATATGTGTGTGTGTGTGTGTGTGTGTGTGTGTGTGTGTGTGTGTGTGTGTAGTCCTGAATATTCGAGAAGTTTTAGATAAAGAGTGAGAGAATGTATTTCAATAAATATCTGTAATTTTGCTTCATAAATTTTGGAAATTATAAATACGCATTATCAAGAAGTTTCTCATGAAGTTTCCTGTGAACATTTCTCCGGAGATGAAAGACATTTTGCGTCAGTGTCTAACGCAGAAAGGAACGCAAATCTGGTTAAACATTTAGTACCATGGAAAATGGGATCGGCAAACAGTGTTCAAATTCAGACTTTGCGCTAATTTCTACACGGAAGGCATAAATCAAAATTTCCCTGTTGCTTCTGCTGGTGCCATGTAATCCATTATTACCTTTTGATATTACTTTAAAGATGATAGCCACTGCCGTACAGCTCCTGTTGTCTTGACAAATGTCATGAATGACTCAGCATAGTACCTCGGTGATCTACTGAGACATTAGAAAAATTAATTTTAAAACAGTTTTTCAGACACTTAAGAAATCTGGTTCACTGTATAGTTTTATTTTAAACATTTACTGAGTAATTCTAAAACAGTCAAAAAGAAACCGAATCTATGATCGTGTTATTGTACTTTCGGGAATAAAAAAAATCAATACACATGCGCGGTTTCATTAAAGATAGCGAAAACAGATATTTTATTTATTTATTTAAGTTTTTCCATTTCGGTAATTTGATTAGCTTAATTCAAAGTAAATTATGTTTGCCACATGAATAATAGGTTTTATCCAAACATCATTATTTATTTCAGTTGTGCTAATCCAGGATTAGGGATTGGCAATTGCACCCCCCACCTCCATGCAGCAAGTAGGCCATAATTTAAGACTGATGAAGCGAACGCACATCTTATACAGAAGTTTGGAAATAAAATTTAAAAACATGTCTGATTGTATAATTTCTTTGAACATAGATATTTTTTTAGGGTTATTTAAAAAAGTGTATGTATGCCTGAAAACCAGAGACAATTCACGATTTGCCCTGAAATTAGAGACACCTTTTTGAAGATACCGCGTATTATTAATGTATAAACGAAGATGGCGTATCAAATACTTGGTATAATTCACAAAATATAACGGGTTTGTTAAGCAATCAATAATCCGTATCGTATCGTGAAAAGTGAATAGTATTTCTTTATGTTTATGTCACATCATTCTATGAGGATTGCTGGTACCATGTAACCTGCTGAAAAGTTGAGTCATTGACGACTAAACCGGTTCCGCTACCAGGCTTTACTGGTCAGTAGAGTGGCTAGACACTCAGCAGGATTAAAAACAAGACCTGCTAAAAAGCGGAGGGACCTTCTTATAGTGTTAACGACCATCTATCAAGTGGGGGACTGGGCTCAATAGCTATGCATGCAGCCAGTACGGGATGACAAAATAACGTTGGGTGGAGGGCTTCCGATATTGAAGTGAACGGCTAGTGCGGAGTGTTCTTCACACCCATGGAATTAACGGCAACATGTTGTGACCAGGACGAGCCTTCAAATTTGAAGACATCGGCTGTGGTTTGACCTGGCCGGAGAGGGATGGACTCCGCCAGGTCGACTTGCCCAACACACGCTACATATGAATGAATGCGTCTTCGGCTTTCAATGCAGATATGTTGAGGGAAATGGCCAGGTGCTCATCAGCGCAGCGACACTACGAGCACACCCGTTATGGGTATGATGATGTCATCTTCGTCTTGCTCATAATGGGTGTGGTCAATAATGATGCTGATGATGATGATGATTTCTTTATATTATTTATAAGCAGTGGAAATAATTTGCTTGAGAGACCTGTCCGAGGACACAGCCTAATTTTTGTCGAGTATTAAAATTATATCGGCAAATAATTTTTGTTTGATATGTGATAGTTTATATCTGAATATTTGAACCGAACTTTGTTTCCAGCTGTCATATTTATCAGCTTGTGTTACATTTTGACCGACGTAAACTCTCGTCTTCTTTGGGAATTTGTCGCATTCGGTAATGTTGACTGAATTCTGAATGGAATACATTTCGTGTATTTCATTCCCCTGTGACTTTCGAAACATGTAAATGCCATTTTTCTTCTGAGGATAGCGTCTCTCATTGTGTCAATCTAGTTCTACGAGAGGCAACATAGACATGATTCACTGGATAAAATACCCGTTTCTTGCTATAAAAAAATATTATATTTTGATAGTTGCTGGTTTAATCACAAAACTAAGAAAAAAATTGGTTGTTACAAGTTCAAAGAGTATCATACGAAAATAATATAGTCCCGTTGATGAAATGAATTCGCGTAGAATTTGCTGTCACAGATATATGATGATAGGATGTATAGTAGCTCGGATGAAACGTCATGAGAAAAAAGATGAGAATGCTAATCCGAAAAAAATATTAAAATAGGGATAATCTTCTGTTTAACTGATGAGATGTTGAAATTGGTTGGTTCAAGGATCTGGCTTAGGATTCTGTGCATTTCATGGCAAGTGGTTAAACAAAAAGAAGGGAATCCATGAGTCGAAAGTTTGTGGAAGTAAATTCTTTTTCTTAAGAAAAAATAATCTGTGTACACCCACAAGCAAATATCAGAGGTGCAAGCAAGAAGAAAAAAAAAAAAAAAGAAAGAAAAAAAAGGTAGGTACCGATTCGTCATTAATGTTTAATTAAAACCAAGTTAATCTCGTCATGGACACCAGTTAAGTTTACGAAAGAAAATGCTTATCGCAAGCTGGCGAATGGGGTGTGGGCACGCACATTACAGACAGGCGTAGATAGACTTCGCTCGAGTTTAGAAATTAAAAAACGTTTTCACCTGTTTTGCTCAAGTCTTTAAGCGATCAATTTTGAGAATTGAGCTTTTTGCTACAATAATATGAACTAAAAAGTAATGGAAAAAAAAGAAAGAAAATACCAACATTCATTAGATTCCTATTAGCGAACAGGTAGAAAAACTTCCGCAGATTACATGCCACACAACTTGTTTGCGGTTTTTTGGCAACACTCCTTTAACAACAAACAGTTGCACTTTCTCTGTGGCCTCTAACAACGACCGGTGTCTTACTCTTTCTGTTTTTAACAACGTTTTATGTCTAATCTCCAACTACACCCAATATATCTTCGTCTTTGATCTAATAAAGTCCATTGTTTCCCTGTCTCTAACAACGCCCCAAATCGGTCTCTCTCTCTCTCTCTCTCTCTCTCTCTCTCTCTCTCTAACAAGGCTCAGCATATCTCCTTTTCTAACAAGGTTCAATGTTTCTGTGTCTGTCTCATTGTTTCAGTCACTAAAACATTTAATATTTTTCTATCTGTCTCTCTCGCAACATTCAGTGTGTCTATCGGTCTCTCTCTCTCTCTAAAAAGGCTCAGTATTTCTATGTCTCTCTTTTTCTAACAAGCATCAGTGTCTGTCTGTCTCATTATGTCACTGTCACTAAAATGCTCTATATTTCTCTGTCACTCTTGCAACACTCTGTGTATGTATGGTGCTCTTTCTCTCTTTCTCTTTCTCATAAAAAGCTAAAAAAACCCAAAAAAAAACAAAAAAAAAAAAAAAAAAAAAAAAACACAGGGGTCAGCACATCATTCCCCCAAAATAAAGTAAATTAATTGTATTGGAAATTTGACCAAAGCTAGTTTTCTCCGAAGCAGTTGTCCCAAGATTACACTATTCTATGGATATCGCAAAATCTTTGTACTATTTTAGAGTTAAACAGGGTTGAATAAAGATTACACCATATCAAAGTTTCTTTGAAAACTCTGCACTTAAATGAATATTAGTGTCGCTGACAAATGCTATACACAGTATCGAATCAACGCATATGTGGTGTCTCTGAAATAGGGCGGACTGAATCGAGATAGAGAGAGCGGCCACCTAGTTAAACGTAAATCTATCTATTCATCATGACCTTTTAAAGTGTCGTCCCTTGAGCAATCAACTATCAAAATAATTGATACAATCAACAGCTGATTCATTTTCAAAGGATTCAATTGAGCAGTAGATACCAGACGGGGAAGGTCTTCATTTGTTCTAACGCTTGGCATAGAATTAATATTCACGAAAGATGCAGGCGATATAGGAATTTTCCATTCACTTTTGAAATCATCGGAACCAGGGAGGGGAAATGAGAAATTCCGGTAAAGGTTACTTTAGCTTCTTTGGCGATACTGTAAGTTGTCAGCATTTCTTTTGTAATCATTATAATATGAGGACCAGAAGCAATTTCCAAAGTCTACACAGATTTTTCTGCGTGATATAATACATATATTTTTAGCAGGATTATAAGTATGACAAAGGCCAGATTAGTCCAAGAAGCAGGGCTCATATTTTAATGCAACTTTATTACAACTTTATTTCAAAGTAAAATTTCACCCTTTTCAAAGCTTAAGCATGTTAGCAAATTCTCAAGTTTGTGCCTTATTTCATGCTTAAGCTTTGAAAAGGGTGAAAGAATTTGCTAAGCATGGCCAGGCTAAATTAAAATTACCTCATGCTAATAATAATAATAATAGAAGTGTATTTGAAAAATATTCAGTAAAGTTTTTTTTTATCCATAAATATTATATGAAGTGTGAACCATAAGCTCGGGGAGATTTGAGCAAATTAATCAATCTGTTCCTTTCAAGTTACTCAGCGCTAGGTATTTCACACCTTAAGACCTCTGAAATTTGGGTAGAAACGTGTATATTGCTATTAATTAATATCTACTACTATTAATTCTACGAACCATCAATGGCGTGTCTAAGGCACGGTACCTTCACTGGGTGCCATTTGCATTTGTCTTTATCATGGGGGACAAGAACTCGGATGGTTAAATTGTTAAACTACATATAAATTCTTAGTTAAGAAATATAAACATGACGAAATATTTGGGAACCTCTTGATAAATTGATAACCTTGCATAAGGCCTTGCATCATATAGATAGATTGTTTATGAAAAAGAAAGAAACAGGAAGAGGATTTTATCGACTCGACTCTCAAGCAATTTAAGGATCACACAAGTTCGAGTCATGAATGTTTGATTATGAAAACCGAAAAATTGCAGTAAACCTTAAAAATGCGATAAAAGACAACAATCGAGTAACCAAAACTGATGAAGAAATAACTTTATGGATATTTCAAGAAACAAAGAAAGGTAATGATTGGCGCAGAGATATGGACATAGTTACGAGAGGGCATCTGAATACAGAAACTGAGTTTGTATGGCAGTCGAAAACAAATGTGGAAAATTCAGGAATAATAAAACTGACATGACTGGGTTGGAAATAAAATCCACTGAAAATTGTGCAACTGACTGACATTTGACCGTGCAAACTAAAAGTTATCATAGAAGATGTTTTAAAAATAAAACTCAATAAGTACTTGAAATTTAAACAGCCAACCCGACCCAGGCCGGAAAACCAGGATAAGCTTTTGTAAACATGATCGCTCAAAGTGGATATCGTTGTTCAAGTAGATCACAGAGTAAAAGAGTACAATTGAGTATAAAAAAAAAAGATTAGAAAATACTTGGACATTACCAAAAAATTGAAGAATTCTGAAACGTGAAAGTGACAATTGTATCCATCATTCATGGCTTGCTTAGGACAGTCTTTCAAAGAATGGAAACCATCCAAACGAAAGTATCTCAAAATCAGTAAGAACACTGAAAGTGTTGAGTAATGAGTAAACTGGGAGTACTGCTGTTAGAAAGTTATGACTGATGAAAAATCTTACCGAGTACGACTAATAATAAATGTCGTCAACTTGACTAGAAGGAATAAAAAAAGTTGACATAGATGTATAGGAACTGTGACGAACTGGGAATTTTACAAATAACTTAAATTTGACCATACAGAAAATATATTGTTTAAAAATTACTACATTTATTGGTGAAAGGTGTTTAATATCGGAGATACAACGCATTATATTATAAAAAGTGTAGTCATAGGAATTAACACTGCATGGCAACTGCCAGTTTCGTGCTTTAATGCAATTTTAAGGCTAAGTCGCATTCAAGATAGCATTGAAACGTGAAACTGAGAGCCATCGTGGAGTGTTGATTTCTCTGTCATATATATATATATATATATATATATATATATATATATATATATATATATATATATATATAAAGTCACTGAAAGATTATCGGTTCGACCAAGAAGAGATTTTTAAAAAATTGATGTTTTTTGATCATATCTGGGGAAGTAGATCGAACCGATAACTTTTCAGATATCCGATGAGAAAACAACGAGTAAAATACTTGTTAGATTATTTGATTGTTTTACTAAATCTAATGATTTTGTAAAACAACTAAGATAACTTTGCGAAATTTACTAAAATAAAATTTATTAAATGATGTAATATCTTGGACAATAGAACCGTTGTTGAACATGAATTTTAATATAATACAATAATAAAATAATAATAATAATAATATGTTATTGTTTATGCTACATTGCTACAATAGAAAAAAGTATTTTAATTTACGATTATCTACTTCAATTTTGCTATCATATTTACTATTAATTGATGATGATCAATTAACTAAAAGCATAGAAATTAATAACAACTTTTCTCGTTTTTACGTTACCCGCTAACTGAAATGAAGGATTTAAAATGGTGATGTCAGGGAAGATATCTAAGTTTAATTTCAAGTTTACTCAAAAGAACTGAAACAAAGAAAAATATTTTTATGCAAAATTTAACCACTTTAACTTAAAGAGTTTATATAGTTTGAAGTGATAATATGAGAAAAATGAATTCAATACTAACATCTATTTCAGCTCATATAGGTTGTATTCTACAATACAAGTTTTTCGGTAGGACTAGAAAATATCGGAAACATATTTATCAAAATGTACAGATTATATAAAAGGTAGATATTCAGACACATTCCAATAACATTCCTGTAAAAGAAAACCTAGGTGATTTTCATAGCACAGTCAAAATTTGTCAAATTCAAAGTTATTATAAGCAATGCACATGACTGCTACACATATTTAGTTGTTCTTTGTACGATAAAATTTGTTTAAAGCAATGTAAAGCAGTGAATATATTGAATTTTATATATAATAACTAGTATAACCGTGCCGTAAAAAAATGACGGCAATTTTTACAAAGTTTTAATAGTGAGATGCAATGAAACAAAAAATTTGAAACAATGTAATGAGATTCAATAAAGCGGAGATGAAGAATTCACAACAAAAATAGTGGCCAACGTTGTTCCCTTTATATTTTTTAGACATTCAATGATATCTATGATTCACTGATTACTCCTGCTATTATATAAATCACTTTTTGCTCAATATTCTTTATGTTTAATATAACAGTGAAATGGAAAGATTAGCAACAGAACGACAAAGACGGCAAGAAAAAATCTTATTTCAAGACGAAGTTGAAGCAAGACGATCACTTAATATACAAAGGTATCTGAATACCTCACATGAAAGGCTTGAACAAATAAGTCTGCAACCTAAGAAATGTAGGAGCAAAGGAACTGATTAATTAAACGGTTCATTTTGCCCGGGAACTAATTTTATCTAAATGAAGATAAATATTTTATTTTTATAGATTATTAAAACGACTAAGAGAATTAATCCCTGATAAATTTACTACAGATGAGATATGAAATATCTAAATAAATTGACATTGATAATTATTATATGGTTTGATTCTTTAGATATAATATATAATAATTCTTTAAATAGTCTTACATATTCAATAAAAGCATAACTTTCTCAGGAACATCTGAAAATATGATTAGTGAAAAACAACATATGTTTAAATAGTTCCCTGTGCAGACGTAATATAAAGAAACTTGGCGCGACATTTTTACTAGCAAGATAAAAAAATAATTAAGTTGTGTAAATTAACTACGCAATCTCTATCGATGAAATGTGGCAGGAACTTGTGTCATCTTTAGTTCTCATGAATGTAAGAAGCTCTTGGTTTTATGGTTAAAACTTTATTTACCAAAATGTACCAAAATTGAAACGAAGAATACTGGTCTCAGTAATATCTCACCACCCCAGATAAGATTCCCATTGGTACATCATTTATCTCTCACTGTTTTCCCCCGGTAATTAGTCTAGTTCTTTTATACGTAATCATTACACCGAAAGTATTAACATTTTCCTGAATAAATCCTACTCGTGATATTATAGGTTACATAAACAGTTAATGATAAAATAATTTCCAATTCATTCGAATATATTATATTATTTGTTGTTTACTAATATAATCATAAAAGAGGAATGAGTTTTGATTAATTTATTTCTTGTGAACTGGCAACCCATTATTCTCTTATTTACAATACTTCGTTAAACAAAACTGCCAAATAAAACGACTGAGTAACTCACGGAAGAGTGCCTATTTGCGCATACATAGTAAAATTCTCTCTGATTGGTTGCTTAGTTACATCAAGGTCGCGCAATCTGTTCTCAAAATATTGAAAATGGTTGGATACATTCCAAACAGACATCGTCTAAACACACTGACATGCACATACATATCATGACTACTGGGAACATAGTTACGAATCATATGTTCTTTTTATTGTTGCCATGGTAATTTGCATTGATATTATTGTTATTTTGTATAACATGCCTTTTTTTGTTGTTGTTATAATCAATATTAATTTTTCTTATTTTTTTCAGGTGAGAACGTCACAAAAAATCTGAAAATCCAATTATCTTACCTGTAATAACGCAGAAGATTTTTTCCCCGCTCCCCTAAGTTTAATCAATATTACCTAGCTCGGAGTATATTCCGATACATCCAACGGAGTTTGTCAAATTTTCAATTTTTCGATATCTTAAAAGAAGTATTTTCAAATCCAAATGGCTAATGCTTTCCTCAGTGAAATTTGGCTCAAATTATGATAACACACACTGTTAACCTAAAATTGGTTAAGATATTTAAATTTAATTTATTGTAACCAGTTGGTTTGTTCTCGGTACTCTAATCGGTAAATCTCTGATGTTCTGAAAATGCAGGCATTCAAGAATAACAGATTGGGGTTTATTCTTTATTCCGGCATATATTGCTTGTTAACAACTTCGGAATGTAGGGAATTAAGATGAAACTTTTTGTTAAAATGTCTGTTTAGCCTGTCTGCTGTTGTTTACTCTTCCAACAAATTAAGTTTGAAAATAGATTTATAAAATTTTCAAGTCAAATGATAATGAATTGTTATCATCGCAAACAGACTTTACACCACTTTTATGCCTGTTACGTTTTGGTTCGACTATTTATATATGTTGGTTAATGGTGCATTATGGGTAGTGAGGTCTATTGTATTATGACGGTTATTGAATGTGCGGTAACCATTATGCTTCAAATTATTCCAGAGACTCTTGAGTAGAAATAATTATGAATCCGAATCCGGTTATTTATAGCTATTTTATAATGTTGTATTATATATATATATATATATATATATATATATATATATATATGTGTGTGTGTGTGTGAAAATATATAGAAAATAGGAAGGAACTGGTTGGGTAAATAATCCAAAGTCCCTTAGTATTTTAGTTATTATTTTTAAAAAGTAGTGCTCGATACAAAAGTAGAGCATAAATATAATTATTTATTTAAAAATATGATTTCAAATCGCGACATAAGAAGTCCCATGTTTCAAAACAAGAGCCGAAAACTTCAATATATTTATTTAAATTAAATTGAGTTAAAATAAGCTCTGTTCCATCTTCAAGCGAAATTTTTTTGGAATAACGTGTTTCTGAAATTTACGTGTTTTAAAAATTGAAATCAAAATTTCCATGGTAACAGCTAGGGCGAATTGTTTAAGTTGGGTAGGCGGGTGTTGGGTGTTAATAATAAGTATCAGTATAGAGTTACTTTCGTAGATGTCAAGTCAGGGAAAGGTGGGGGTGTCTAAATTTGAAACGGAAGATGTATTAACCCTCGTCTAGTTTGCATGTCTATGAAGATTTATTTATTTTTTTATGAAAGGGATTTGTGCATATAAAAAAACTGTCGTGACGTTTGTTTTTTGACGACTTCATAAAGGGTTATCTTTTTTTTAGGATATTTAAACTATTTATTTGGGCTATGGATTATGAAGGGTGTTATATTGTATGCATGTTTTTAGTTAATTATTCAAACCATAGACCACTCATCAGATTCATATTACGTTTTGGTTCGACTATTTATATATGCTGGTTAATGGTGCATTATGGGTAGTGAGGTCTATTGTATTATGACGGTTATTGGATGGGCGGTAACCATTATGCTTCAAATTATTCCAGAGACTCTTGAGTAGAAATAATTATGAAACCGAATCCGGTTATTTGTAGCTATTTTATAATGTTGTATACATATAATGTGTGTGTGTGTGTGTGTGTGTGTGTGTGTGTGTGTGTGTGTGTGTGTGTGTGGTTTGACCGTCTTAGCAGTAAAATTAGGGCAACTTCTTGGCGAATTAGAAAGTACTCGAGGCAATGGATATGTAGATCAAACAGTGAATATTGAGAATATCATGGTCAGATGATGGACAAACGATGAAGTTCAAGAACAAGAAACTGCTAACAACAGTCAGGAAAAGACACTTAAAATATTTGGGATACCTAATGAGAAAAAATAGTGCGACAAAAATTTGTTTTATCGACAGATTTATTTGTACTGCGAAACGAACCTAAGAGGACTAGATGACATACCGGTATTAGTAGGCATAATCTTAACAATATACACTATGCATAGGAGACTGCGCTAATGTCAGATTTAAAAAGAAAAGTGAAAGGACTATTGGACAAGGTACTCGAGGAGAGTTAGTAGAAAAAAGTAGCCATTAACACTAAGGAGATAGAATGTATGTATATTTGCCAGGAAAAGAGAGAGCCCAAATTGCAAGTTATGTATTGGGACATCAAAATCAAGCAGGCGTGGAAATTTAATTAACTCGTAATATATTAGCAAGTTGTTGGAATGTTAAAATCTAAAGGCGCATAGGAATAACGAAACTTTCAAAACTTGAGAAAAGTAAACAAAGAAAATAATTCTGAACTTCTATGTAATATTTAATCGTCTACATAGAAGTGAATGGTGGACAATTTCCTCGCAAATGAAGAAGAGACTAAAACAACAGAAATGTAGTTCTACGGATGGATACTGAGAATGCCATAGACAGCATATAAAAAATGAAGTTTTAAGAGAAATAGAGTCTACAAAGAAAATTCTGTTAACAACCAGAAAGGTACAATATTTTTGGACACATGAGGAAAGGTTTGGAGAATGTATCTTTAACAGAACAGATAGAAGGTAAGAAAAGCAAGGAGAAACAGCGAGTAACCTACTTGGTAAGTATGAGTAAAGAACGACAAAAACGAAAATGGATGGTAATAGAACAAAATTTAGAGGAAAAAACGTAAAGTTATGGACAGTTATGATCAGCCACATACTGAAAGAACATAGCAATTAGAAGAATAATGAAGGAAAGAGACTTGGAGGAAATTCAAAGGACAATTAGAAGGCAAGAGAAGCAGAAGAAAGCTGCAAGTATAATACTTGACAACTTTGTAAAGATAGATGGAAGAACAAGTACCACAAAAGAAATGAGCGGCCAAAAAAGACAAAGCATTAATAAAAACAACAATATAAAAGAAACTGTAAAGTGTCACGATTGCCCGATTCATGAAGGGACAGTGTAGAGAGGCAACAGGAGAGGCAGAGAGAAAAGAAAATGAGGGAGAGGAGGGGATATGTAATCAAACCCAGATGAAATTCAAGATTTTAAAAGCTGTTTTCAAGACTAACCAAGCTCTCCTTATTTAGAAGATAGAAAGTACTTTTCTTTCTCACCGGCCTTCTTCCAAGCTAAGCTAAGCAAATTGTGTGTGTGTGTGTGTGTGTGTGTGTGTGTGTGTGTGTGTGTGTGTGTGTGAATATAAAGGAAAAGTTTACGTGCATGCGTCCCTGTTTATAAGATTTCGTATAGCAGGTGTTAATTTGAGTTGTTTGGTTCTCATCAGCAAGAACTAAATTTGTAGCAGCAACAGAACCGAATAGCTTCACCAGGTAAACAAGTAACACGAACAGAAGAAAAGACAAAAAGAGTTTAGTCTGAATAAAATGCAAGTTATGCACGGATCTGTCGTATTTACAAAAGATGCTATACCGTGGATAGATTTTTTTTTAAAACAAACATTAAATTGGTGACAGTCAGAGGTTAAAAAGAAGCGTTAAGTATCGTTTTGTATCTATTTCATATATATATATATATATATATATATATATATATATATATATATACAGACGACATCTGCGACTCGATTTTGAGCAATGGCATCCCTTAATCCAATCTCAAATATGGACATCGCGTCTGTGGCTTTTTCGTCCCAGTGTGGTTTTACATTCCCTTATGGCAACTTTGGTAATCTTTTGCAGTACTTATTACAGTAATATTTCGGTGAACTTTCAAATGCCGTCTATTCCACCAATTGGGGCACATTCTGTTTTTACACTCACTGCAAGTAGAAACGTCGCATTAGAGAATAACTATCTGTATTTTGAGTCTTTGAAGGTATTTTAGGCTTGCCCTTAGGTAGATGCGGCCACATTCAGCACAAAGATCAAATTTTGTGACATTTTCAATTAAATTGGCATCAAGTTCTTTAAGAACTTGAGTTTTTATGCGCACTGATTTTCTTCAGATATATATATATATATATATATATATATATATATATATATATATATATATATATATATATATATATCGCTTCTAGATCATTTCACATTAATGTGGGGTACGCTAGGGCTCTATCCTTGGACATAGGTTGTTTCATTTCTTCATCAGCGACATTCTCCGATGTCATCAGTTCACAACTAGGCATTTATGCTGATGATACAACTATTTACTCCTGTCTTAGTAGCAAGTCTGATAAAGTAAAACTGGCAGCTGTTCTCGAAAATGGCGCCCAGTAAGTGGTTAATTAGAACAAGGAAGGGCTTGTAAATCTTAAAGCCTCTAAAACAAAGTTGCTGTCATTTTATCACCACAGAAAACATTTCTTCCTTCATGGGTAATGCTAACCACCAGAAGAACAACACTTTGTGCCTTCTTGGGTTCACGTTTTCCACTGACAAAGTGCAGTGATTATGTGGAATCAACTGCTAAGTCTACTACTAGAAACATTAGTTCACTGTGTCATGCCAGGCAGTGTTTCTCGCCAGAATCATGCACATTTATAAATTTGCAATTTGTTCGAGTATTGAATATTGTTGCCATATCTGGTCTAATGTTCCTCGAGATTCTTGACAAAATCCAAAGAAGGGTATGTTATGTAATCGATCCTGATGTGGCATCTCGACTTCAGTCACTTTCTGTTGAAACTTGACTAATGCATGGAATAATAATGCAACACAAAATGTACTTAGAACAAAATGTATTGAAACAAGAAAGTGTACACAATATTTACATATAGTCTTTTGTATATTCCTGGTAAGACCGTTCCTGGAGAATGTGTTGACTGAGTCGCAGTCGGACAGAGTCTCTGGTTGAATCTCTTGATTCCTCCCTCTCTTCTCGGTACCAACCATATTTATATGGTCGGTACTCCACTATGCAAATTAGGTGGATCCTACCACAACACTTTCCCACCACCGTGATGTGGGTCTCCTCCATATTTTCTATAAATATTTTTATGGCAATTTTTCTGATGCTCTTCTCTCCTTAGTGCTTGAATTTAAGCGTATTACTAGATTGGTAACAAGGTCTCACCGTTTAGCTGTTGAATTAGCTCGAGGTAACCGTATTTTCTATTCTAGTAGTTTCTTGCACTTCTCGCCTGTGGAACTCACTTCCTGTTTCTTGTTTCCTTGACACTTACAGTGTTAAAAAATCTAAATGCAACCCCCATCGCCGTCTTCTGTCTTTCTGAGTCTTATTCTTTTATTGTCCTTTTTTTTTTCTCCCTCGAGTCTTCTCGTTCTCTTTCACCCCTTACGCACCACAACTCTACGGCTGATCTCTTCCATGTGCTGTATGATTCTCAAGTTAAAATAGGTAGAATCTATCTACCATTTCATTGACGAAAAAAGTTATTACTGACTAAAATAGGATCTCGATTATAAAATAATGTCCTATTAACTAGTGTTCTGTTTGTCTCACTACCAAGGCAAAATCCTTGTTTGCTCACACAGCAAATCAGCCTATTTTAAATCGGATAGCCTAATCCATAATTATTGAATAAATCCTACTTTACTCATGTAGGTGTGTAAACCTGGATTGTTTATGTATAATTTGAATCTACAATTAAATAGGGATCGTAATTAGTATTGACTAGCAGTAGAGCCTGGCGTTGCCCGGGGATGTAACAGTAAGAGATAGATCAAGTATCGGCCATCATAAAGACTAAAAAATAAAATTGACAAAGATTATTGTTTAAGGTTGACGGACACGCATGTCTTAATTAGATTTTTTTTTTTTTTTTACGAATTGGTCAAACTCAAACTCAAACAAAAACATTGTTTTCAATCGTTATGAGTCTACCGATTGAATAGAATTTTATTATAAACAATTGTCTTGTAAATGGAATTTTAAAAGCATTCTGAATGTACAAATAAAGAAAAAAGTGTGCAAGACAATAAGAAACACTACCTACCAAAAAAAAGTGAAGTTTTGTTGAAATCGGTTGAAAAATGTAGGAAATCCGATCCCATATATAAACGAACATACACACACAAACAACCTGGGTTTTATAATAAGTATAACTCGATATGAGTTGTCCCCCTTTTCATTCTTGACAGCGAAGCCTCTTAATCGTGTTTTCAAATTGATTTAGTGAAAAAACAATTGTGTTTTTCCAATTTTTCGTGCTGTCAGAACAACCGCAGGGTAATTTTACGTAGTCCCGTGAAGTTTTGTTGAAATCGGTTGAAAAATGTAGGAAATCCGATCCAATATATAAACGTAGAGACACACACACGCACACAACCTGGGTTTTATAATAAGTATGATTAGGACATTATTTCGAACTTAAAAGTATTTTCGGTTAAAAAAAGAAAAAGAGAAAGAAATGCTATGGAGAATTCAATTCGTGGTTTAAAATTACCATCTGATACCCTTTATAACTATAGTGGTTGTAAAATTCGAAATCTAGAGTTAATGCTTACTCCATACCAATGTTTCCCAAGCTCAAGGACATCATTGAAGTTGAAGCAATTTATACAAGCAAATCGAAAACATTATGAATTATTTTTCTTGAAGATTCGGTTTATAACAAGTAAAATGATAATGAGGTTGGAAAATTCTCAAACATGTATAATCAACAATTTATATTATAAAAGAGATGAATCTCTGTCCGTCACACACCGTATGTGACTTTGTGTGCTCATATGTGATGTATGTACATATGTCTGCGTTGTGCGTGATTGACTTACTCGTGCTATAATTTAATTTACACAAGCACACGCAAACACACATACACGAACAATCTGAGATTGAAATATGACATTGTAATAATACATTCCTCTTTCACACAGTCCTGACCAACCCTGCCATGGGCTGAGCAATAAAGTCATGAAGTTGGAAATACGAAAAAAAATTAAATGCTAAAAAAAAATCATAATTATGATTTTACTGAACTTTTCGGAAATTATTCGGTAATGAACAGAATTACTTAAAATGTTTTTAAAAATTTCAAGAAATACTTGTAGGTCTTATATTAAATAGAACTAGACATGCGCTCATGCAAATCTATATGCACACACAATTTGAATAAAATTGAAATAATCATCTGGTTAATTTCCATTTCTGTCAGTCAACAACCTCTGGATAACAAGAAAAGAGTATAAGCCGACATGTGCTGCACTTTGAAGCCATTGCTATGATTCCTTCTGTAATTAAATTGAATATATTTTCTAATATATGTAGTATTTTAATTAATCAAGCAATTTAGATTAGAAATTTGATCATGTTACCGTCAGCGAAGCAACGTGTACCGAACTAGTATATTCTAATTGATATTTACTGCAGATATTGGAAAACTCAATAAATTAACTTAAGATTTATAACAAAAAAATAGTCATCTGAAATGAGAACAGGAAGTGTAAACATAATAGAAATATGTAGGAATGAAAAGTTAAATTTATATTTTAAATCATTTAACTTATTAAGGTTATTTAAGTTTTGTTCATACATTATGAATGATGATAAAAGATATGAAACATTCATTATGACCACCTGAATTAATCTCCTGAATACACATCGTTGAATATATTCGTTATATCCGAGCAAAGATATAAGAAACTTACCATTTTTGACTGTTGTCCAAGAAAATGCAATTGAGTTAAATCCAGAAAGTACTTGGTTTGTGCGGTAGAGAATACATTTTCTTGTTTAGAAAATAAACAGTCATACGTTGGAGAAGAAATTTCCATTAGCTCAGGGTAAGTTTCACCGGGGTAGGTAATAAAAGAAAATTCCCAAGAAGACCCGGGAAGAGTAATGGTTACGGTCGTAGGTAACCTGTTTGAATCAATCATACACGGAAAAGATTCCCCGAAGGTTGGTATTAAGTCCATGGTCGCAGTTGGGCTTTGCTGGTTAGTGTAGACGTGTGGAGGGGGGTTTAGATTTGTATTCGTACAATAAATACAAGAATTTGTACTTTGGTTTATGTTACTTGCATTGGTATTAAGAGGGAGATAGCCATACTTTAGTGACTCAAATTTTGCAGGTTTTGTTGGAATAATATTCGTCGCAGGTGACGAACAAAGAAATTCATTGGCTTCATCAGGTTTAGTATGCAAACTAAGGGAGTTTGATGAAGAGCTTAAGTTGATACTCGAAGTATCATGCATATCTGATAGCGAAGAGATTGACTGCACATTTAAAACATAACGATCGATCTTATCGACCTTATTTACTTGAGAAACATTCTGTTGAGGTGATTTTATTGGTCGGATTAAGCTGGAATCAGAATGCACGGATTTGTCGATCCGAGTCAAAGTTTTCACTGGAATTTCTCTTAGCCGTCGTATGCCAGTATTATCTGTCAGAGCTCTTTCTACAGTGTTTGTGAATGAAGAACCTTTTTCCCTTGTCTGTTTATTGCTACGAGAAGGGAAGTCTGAAAATAAGACTTTCGAATCAAGTTCTAAACCAGAACGAAGTTGTGTCTTAAAGCATTTTTCTTCTATGGGTGATTCTTTCCAGTTTGTACAAGCTCTAACATTTGGTATCACAAGAGAGTTGTCAGTTTTTGCTGCTGTAATTGGTTTTTCTTCATCTGAAATTATATTATTTGCTGGAGAAGAAAGAATACTGGATGGACTAATAACGTCCGTATTTGTTGAAGAAGATGTGCTCGAGAGAGAGAAATTGTTATTAGTTATATCGGGAAAGACCTTGTCTCTCATCGGAGACGCACAAGTTGTAAAATAGGAGGTATCTGAAGATGGCGAAGATACATCAGTAGCAGGAGACAAATCACTGTTGTTTACTGGATAATTCTCCATACTGGTGGATGTAAAGAATGTCTCAGCACTAAGAGACGAGGATATATTTGTCGTCTCCCGAGACAAAAGGGAATAATCGGTACTAGTAAGAGAATGAGGATAAATATCTTCACTCGGTGGTAACGAAGAACTTTCTGAAGAGTTAGAAGAATCGGAACCAAAATCTTCATCTTGAATTGCAGGTTTTGACTGAACATTATTATAACTGTTATTATTATTATTATTATTATCATCATCATTATTGTTATTATTGTTGTTATTATTATCGTCTAAGAGAACTGACAATTGTGAGCTGGTATCGTCTTCTTTCGACGCGTGTATGTCTATTATGGCGCATGGGATATCTGTGTGGGTCGGAGAAGGAAAAGAAACACCGGAGCTAGATATGGAAGTAGAAAAGACGTTTGTACCCGTAGTAGTTGACGGGTATATATCTGTACTTGCAATTATAGAAGTTTTCTCCGTGCAATATTCTTGATGGGATTGCTCTGCACTCGGTAAATGTGTGTGTTCTTTTGGATCAGTTAGATCATCTCCATCAATGCAAAAAAGTGAAATATCAAATTTTGGAAGGACTAGAGGGGCAGCAAAATTATCACTGGATTGTCCAGGCGGCGGGTATGTCTGTCGGCACAAGACATTGTCGTTATCATCAGTATATGAATAAGTGTTGTCTTTACGACCAGGCAGCGAAAATGCTAGTTCCGTAGGCCGGGGTTTAGGATCTGAATCAGCGGAGGCTGTTCGTAGTTCAAGCTGACTTAATTGGGGTGGGGCACTATTTACTGACTTTGGAGGGTCTGGGGCAGCAACATTCGTAGCGATTGAATAAAAATCCATATCAACTGGATGGGTAGATGAAATGTCCACGACAGGAAAGGGTGGGAATGAGGATTCGTCATCACTGCTCGAAGAAGGTGGGGGTGAATTTTCAGTTTCGAAAGAAAAAGTGTACCTGTCTACATTTTTCGGGCGGTTATCAGAAGGAAACGTGATGCCGGTTTTGGAAGCAAAGGGATGCGTGTCTGAGCAGACGGGCTCCGAAATTGAATTACGGTATTGGGGTGGAGAAGTATTGTGAACGGAAGTTGGTAAATAATTTTGAGCACTCGGTTGAGTAATAATATCAGCATCTGTCGATAGAGAAGAGACGTCACTTATAGTTGCAGGAACAGGTATATTGTCCGTAGTATTATTCGTTAAAGGATATATATCAGGACTTAGGGAGACAGAAGAAGATATATCTGTTACAGGTGCAGTAATGGGAAATATATCTATATCAAGTTGAGGTGGAGGAGGCAGAGGAGGTGAAGGAGGAGGAGGAAAGTCGCTTATTGCTGGGGAAAGAAAGGGGGAAATATCAGGGGCTGAGGAGAGTGGAGAGATGCCGGCACTTGTTGAGAGAGCCGACAAGTCTGATGGTGTAGAGAGAGGGAAAAGTTCTGTACTGGTTGAAAGAGGGAGATTATGGTTAACATTTGACGTTTTAGTGTTAGCTGTTTCTGCACTTGACGAATTTCGATTCTCCGTGACTGGGACAAAATTCTTCGCGTTGGGCATTATCTCAGAATGCACGGGAGAGGAACCAAGAACGTCGTTGATGATATCAGGTAACTTTTCTCTGTTGACAGGAGATGAAGATTTTTTTCTGAGGACACATACATCAGTATAAGTTGGGGTTGATTTTGCTGAACTTTTAAGAAGAGAACTGTTTGATTCAGGCAAAGAATATGATGAAATGTTAGTGTTTTTCGTTGCTGAAGAAGAGAGCTCCGAAGACTTTGACAGAACTTTAGGTTGGGATAAATTTGCATTTTCTGTTACGCTAGAATAAGAGTTTTTGTCTGTGGGTAAAGGGCTCTCTTCACTTAATGACTGGAAAGGAGGAGGTGGTGGGTGAAAGGTGTCAGGGTCGGGATCATGTTTAGGAAGTTGTGGGTAATTATCAGAACTACTTGTGCCGAGGGAAGAGAAAGACGACGACATGTCTGTCGTGCTAGTTGAGGAAGGTAATATGTCAGTTTCACAGGTGTCGTTCTCGGGTGAAACATTTGCGGGAGAGAGAAATACGTCGGCACTGGAGGAGAACGGAGGTGGAGGAGGGTGGAATATGTCTGTCGAAGACTGAGGAAGGCCGGGGAATCCCTCGGAAGAGGTGGTAAGGGAAGAGGAAGATGGAGAGGAATTGCTTTCCCTGCTGGACGTCATGGAGGAAAACAAATCGGTGCTCGGCGCGTCTGCAAAAGAAATATCGGAACTGGCAGAAGGGCCGGTCGAGATATCTGAACAGGAACCAAATGGCGGAGGTGGTGGGAGAAAGACATCGATGCCTGGTTGTTGCAGAGGACAGGAACTGTCAGCGTTATCTGATTCCATTGCTAGACTTTGAGAGGAAGTGCTGGAGCTGTTTGTTTGGGCCGGGTAGATATCAGTGCTGACTGTGAGAGAAGGTGACATGTCAGTGAGGGTCGATACGGGAAAAACACTGGGATTAATATTTGAAGCCGAAGTAAACATATCTGTATTATGTCTAAGGGAAGAAAACATGATTGATCTTGCTGTGAGGCAGTGAGGGGTGTCTGTGTTTGATTTTGCAGAGGAAGAAGGGTTGGAGCTAGTGCTAGAGGGTGATGGTTGACGAGAAGATTTAAAGGGGATAAAGATGTCTGTCCGAGATGTTGAAGTGTTAGCTGTATCCGTACTTGTTGTCCTTACTGATGATATATCACTGCTAGTGGTCACTGGAGAGATGTCTGTACTTGTTGTTACTGGAGATGTACTGTCACTTGAAGAAGGAGATATATTCATTAGAAATTCAGGGCCGATGTTGGCAACCAAGGGTTTTCCATGTGGTATCTAGAAAAAGTAAAGAATTTAAAAGGACATATTAAAAAAAATCATCACATCTTAAGCAAAAACAAATATTAATAATTCTATAACATCATTTTACGAAAGTCAATTCCTCACAACCCAGCGTGGTTGGTTTTTGTTCAGGTAAGGGATGCATCGATAGCATATATGTTATCAAACTCTAAGAAATTGCTTACCTGTAATAGGAAACTGTATACCGGCTTTGTGGGCCATATAGCATATCACCACATCAATAGAGACTTCCTCTTCTCATCGATTAGAAACTGCCTTCCAAGCTCCAAATTAATCTGAATGCATTGAACTAATGGAGGAACTGTATCAATCAACAGAATTTTACAAATTTTGTAAGGCCCACAAACCTCAGGGGCCATTCCCTCAGGCAGTACCTCTTTATTGGAAAGGTGCTGGGTTTATTGTTTGGTGCTTAAGCTGTACCCAAAATGCGGAATTGCCAAATGGGCTTGAGAATTTTTTGGTATTGCTGATAAACCTATTTTAAACTTGACCTTATGTCACATGTTGTGATATGGGGTGTGGCTAAATATCTAGTCTTGAATGTAGAAACAATAATGACTGTACAAAACTGCAGTCCCTACTTGGAATATCATAACAATATGGCATCACCAATAGGATCTTTGTTGCAGACTTCGTTGAAACTTGGATAAGGTACTTCACAGCCCTTGTCAGAACAAAGAAACTATGACACAACAGAATAAATGGAGGTGAAAACGAAGTCATAGATTTGTTTCTGGCAACAGCTGGTTGTGAAGCTGTTGGAAGAACTGACATTTAGCAAATCAAAGAGATTATTCTAAAGAATATTCAACCAAAGAAAAGGTTGGTCATTGCCAAACAAACCAACTACTTGTCATTAAAATCCATTAGAAAAAAAATCTGCACCAGTTACAAGATGCTAACAGATATTGTGAATTTCAATGTTTAGGGCAAGAAGAAATGTCTATTGAAGAGGAATTGATTCAACTAAGACTGACAGAAGGGATGTACAATACTTTGCATAGATTTAAAACAGTTACAGTTAAACCAAATGTTGTTAGTGGTATGTATCTGATTTATACAACAGGAAGAATTGTTTGAAAAATTCAATAAAGAAAACAATCAACCCGAAATTATGGACACATACTTGATAAAGAAAACAAAAATAAAATGTAAATATCGTGAGTGTGAACCAATGACAAATGTCTGGCATTGGGGAAGATATGTAAAAATTGTAAAAAGAAAAATCATTTTCAATCAGTATGTGAATTAAGAAAGAAAAATATAAGTTTAAAAAAATTGAAGACACTTTAAAAAGTGAAACTGATGTTTTCTCTATACAGAAGAATAATAAAGAAAATACATTCATGGAAATTAAATTGAATGGGGTAAATTTAAAAATGCAAATTGATGCCAACAGCAATGTAATGCTAATTGTGAAGAACTTTTGGGAACAAATGGGTTAATCTGAAACTATTTAAAAGTCATTTAAAATTAAGACAGTTTGATGGTTCATACATAAAGACATTAAGATACTTTGAAGAAACATTTGAGATGAAAACCAGGATCAAAATTGTTACTTTTGTAGTTGTAGACTGAAATAAAAGCCATGGCTTAATTGGAACAGATGAGCTTAAGGTTAATAATGCATGTTTGAATTCAGTTAATCCTAAAAATGGAATGTTAAAAGATTGTAAAGCAAGTATTAAATTAAAAGAAAATTGTAACCCCTTGTATTTTGAATTTTGCATACTTCTAATTCATTTACTACCCATGGTAGTGGCAAAACTATGTAAAATGGTTGAACAAGGTATTTTGGAACATGTTCCTCCGGGTGTAAGTAAATGGGCACATCTATAGTAGTTCTGAAAAGGTCAAATGGTGATCTTAATATCTGTGGTGACTATAAAATGTACATAAACCATAAGATTTTTTTCTGATTCTTATCCAATACTAAACATGGAAAATATATTACATTTGTTAGCAGGAATGAAATACTTTATGAAAATTGATATAAAAAGTGCATACCATCAAATTCAAAATGAAGATAAATTTAAGGAAATCACTATCATTAACTTCCCAATCAGACTGACTCGTATAAAGGGGAAAACAGCAAGTGCTATCTTTCAGAAAGCAATAGAGAATATCCTAAGAAAGGACATAAAAAATATGATGATATATGTTTGGGTGCAACCAATGAAGAAGAGTTGAAACAAAACCAACCAGGAATTAAATTGAGTAAGGCTATCTGGAATTACTATTAACAAAGATAAATGTGTATTGAATTGTGAAAAAATATTTTATATTGGGTACCAAATTTCATAAGACAAAATTTTGCCAGACCCAAGTTTGACACAGAAAATATTAGAGGTCTTCCTACCAATAAAAAAAAAATTAGAATTCTTTTTTGGTTTAGTGAATTTTTATAGTAAATACTTACCCAAATATTCAAAACTAATTGAAGCATTTACCAAGATGCATAAAAAGAACAATGAATTTAAGTGGCCTAATTTACAACAAACACTATTTGATAATTTGAAAAATGCCTTTGCAAAAAAACCCTGCTATCAAGATTTTTGAACCACCAAAAGGAAGTTACATTAACTTTGGATACTAGTAAAAACTTCCATATTGACACTCTTAACCCAGAAAGGACACCCAGTTATGTAATTTTACTGGGCATTAATGGTGGCCAAATCTAATTACTCAAATATAGAAAAGAGGCTTTTCCTATAGTTTGGAGCACTAGTATGGCTTGTCAGTTTTTATTGGGTATAAAATTCTTGTTGAAGTCTGACCATAAGCTCTTAGAATTCGTTTTTAATCTGAGGAGGGAATTACTGAAAGTTACGTCTTCCAGAATATTAAAATAGGCCATAAAGCTAATGGCTTTTGATTTTGATATTGAATATGTAAAAGAAAATACTATTCCCGATGCATTTGGTAGAAACTGATATTCTATTCATAAATTGATTTGCCTCAGAAAAATTACAGGACCCAATATTAAGTAAAATTATAAGTAGAATTAAAACTAATAAATGGAATAATTGTTCAAAAGCTGAAAGAAATTAGAGATAAGCTAACTGTAAAAAATGGTGTTGTATGTTTTATAGAGATTTACTATTTCTACCTGAAAACTGTAGAAAAGATATAATAAAGTATGCATGATAATGTGTATTGTAGAATTACAGCTACACAGATCCATTTGAAATTAGAAGCATGGTAGCCTGGATATACATGTGATGTTGAAAATCATGTATACAAATATCCAAAATGTGCTGGTTGATACTATTACCTTAGTTACAAAATTATACCACATGCTAACAGATTAGAAAGTCTATCTGCATTAATGGGGAGACAGATTAGAGCCACATTAACCATGTCATACTTCATTAATGATAAAATGTGGTACAAAAAACAAAGAGCAACTGCACCCAAAAGGACAGATTTTATAATTCAGAAGAGACACAATATAGCATTAACATTTTAAAAAGGCTATAATGTTTATACCCATGTGGAACAAATATGATCCAGACAAGAATACAAAGGGGAGATGGAAATTGAACTAGGAAGTGACTCCAACTCAGACCCTATAAACCAACAGGAAATGAGTAATGAAGAGTTAGTGGAAGAGCAAGACAGTTTCGACAATTCAAGCATCGATAGTGAAGAACAAGACTTCACCAACAAATAAGACAGATCTACATGTCCCATAGGGAAAAATACATACAGATCTCTAGAAAAAGGAAGTCAAAATGAAAGTATAAATATACAAAAAACTTGAGATCAAAGGACATAAAGCCTATTTGTATCAGGGATATGTGGTAGTGGTTGGTTAGTGCTACCACTAATTAGTATATGTGCATGAGGAGACATTATGTATAGGCTTGCAATGTATGGTAGTGGTAATAATCTTGGATTGTAGAAACAATACTGACTGCACACAACTACAAACCATACTTGGAATATCATAACACTTTGGTTATTGAGATTTTACAGATCAAGTAGAAAAAATCTGTTGACTTCAAATTTTGCTGCCTTGAGTTCCTATCTCTAATCTCTGAGCTTAACATGCAAGGATCAATGCATTAACCTAATGTAAGTTTACTTATATTTGGATAATGAAAGATTCAAGCATTTTTTTTTTTTTTGACAAAATCTTTTATTCATATAAATTCATACTATCAATCTTTAGTAATAAAATTATATCATCTAGCTTTATATAAACTTTCAGAAAAGTTTTGTATTTTATCATATTAAATTACAATATCTGATGGCATCAAAACCCACAGGTATATAAGACCTCACCTACATTTCAAAACGGTGACTTTCACCCTGAAATCCCTTCTCCAAAGATGCACTATTGCAAGTTTATCACTACTTTATTTCTTCTATGTCAGTGTTTAGAGAAGCTCCATTCTTTAGTGTCCCAGTTCAGACATTTGAAGCCAAGTCCTGCTTTGTTATGTTTACAGGGTTGAATCACCCTCAACCCTAATGTATTCCACTGGTAAGAAGGATGTTCCATTCAGAAAGCTTCTTCTTGAAAACTGCTACATTATGGAATAGACTCTTGCAGAGATGCTTCCACAAACACTACAATCTTAACCTTAAGTCTAGACTCAATAGTTATCTATTCTTCATATCCTCATAATATTGACTTCCTATTTCTTCCTCTTACATTCATATCACCTACATCATTCAGTAACATTCTACCTTGAATGAATCTTGGGCCTTGTATTGGGTGAACATTAGTAAAAAAAAAACAACCAAAAAACTGTGTATTTAATTAACCCCAACTTTATAAATAAAACTTGGAGGATATTCTTTTAACCAATTTTGGGAAAAAATGTTGGACTTACATGCCGTCAAATATGATAATGCAAATGTCTACTACATTTTGTGAAAAAATCTTTTATTCATATAAATTCATCAAGGCACTTTGATGTGGTGTAATGGTTAATAAGCTTGTCTTGCTAAATTAATTACAACTGAGTAGTGAGTTCGATCCTCACTGGGTTCCCCATACTTTCAGCCTTGTACTGCATCTAAACTTAGAAAATCACCATAAAAATTTGTCAATTATCAAAGTATTTTCCATAATTTCAGGCCATGTTTTAGTTATTATACTGGTGCAAAAATCTCTACAATTTTTTTACAAAATATTTTATTCATATTCATAGCATCATTCTTGTGTCATCAAAGTATTTTTCCTAGTTTTCTATGACATTATTTCAACTTTCTAGTAATCTATGTATTCCATCTGAAAATAATGTTTCCAACATTGATATAAAGAATTCTTTAAGAAATTTTGAATATTTGTCAGACAAATGCACCAAACAAGAAAAGTTTAATGCAGTAAAACTAGTTAAAGATGACATGTCTAGAAAATATGCTGAACATGAAAGAAATTCTATTTTAGCTCTATAATTATTTGCTGCATCACATTTGCAAATTGATGGAAATTTTCATTTCCATAAGTTCATGTGGAACCCATTTTTCTAAATTTTGAAGTTTCCTTAAGGCGCTTGTAAACAATTCACTACAGTTAACTAACTCTGCACAAATGATAAAGAGTAAACTTTAAAGACATATGTAAGATTTCCTTAGCAATGTTCAAAGGATGACAGGGAAACTTTTGCACTAACCTTATAGAAAAGTGCACTTATAATTTTTTTTTTTTGGTTGCCAATATATAAACAAAACAAGACCAAAAAAAAAATGACAGACAGTCATTATAAATGAACATGTCATCTTGGCCCTTAGGCTGAGATAATTGTCCTAAATTAGGGATGAGACTAACTGAAGACTTTTGACCCCAGAAGTGAGCAGGGTGGAGAATGTTATTGCTGCACATTTTTTAAAGTCTCTCTCACAGTATTTTTCCTCTATTTTTATTGGCTCCTGGACAGTTAAGTGACAATCATTTCAAGCTGAGGTGCTAGACAGGGAGGCAGGCTGAGGATGTGAAAATGGAACTTGCTAAAAATGTGAAGGGAAGAAAAAGAGAGATGAGAGATTGATATTTTTGGATTAGAAGGTCTGTGAGGAACATGCAGAAATAGAGGAGATAGAAGTAATTAAAGAGAAAAAGGAAAGAAAATATATAAATGCAAAAAAAGAAAGAAAGAATGAAAAAAAGAATATATATATATATATATATACAAAAAAAGAATAAAGAAAGATATTACAGAAAGAAAAAAAGAAAATATATAAATGCAGACAGAAAATGAAGAAAAATGTATAAATAAAGGAAAAAGAGGACGGTTTTAAATAGAAGATACAAGTGAGTATACATACATATATATATATATATATATATATATATATATATATATATATATATAGTCTTCGAAGGACAGACTGTTTTACTGTATTACAGCTCCTCTGTGTAGATATATATATATATATATATATATATATATATATATATATATTATATATATATATATATATATATATATATATATATATATATATATATATATATATATATATATATATATATATATATATATATATATATATATATATAAATATATATATATATATATATATATATATATATATATATATATATATATATATATATATATATATATATATAGAGAGATAGAGAGAGAGAGAGAGAGAGAGAATTACAAAATGAGAGGAAAATGTGAATATTCATAGGAAGGAAGAGAAAGAGTAAAACAAGAGAGAAGAAAAGTCAAACATTAATAAAAAGGTGGGGGGCTGAAAAATTCAGTCAAAACATACTGACTAAACATCTGGGTTTTTTTTATTCCCTTCCTGACAAAGCTGAGAACATTTATGTACCCTTTTATAAAAAATGAAAAGAGAGAGAGAGAGAAAGAGAGAATATATGTTACTGGAAAATATTTACAATATGCCTTTCTAACAATAAAATATGGATTAAGTTAATTAAACATTTCCAGAAAGAAAAGACAGATATGTTTGTTTAAATTATGTATTCTGTTTTAAGTAGTATAATTATCCTTCTTGCAAAGACAGAACTTGTATTAATAAGACACTGCATCGCAGACGTCAACAACATATTTTCTTATAATTTTGCGACTGTTCTTTTCAAATAAAGTCCATAATTGTGTAGACTTATTGAGTTTTATGGTTTGTTTTGTTAACCCATGCATACATGTTTTCATAAGTGCAATATATATTATTTATTGCCACTTTGTTAATTGAAACTCTAGTTATTACTTGAAAGTTGATTAAACACCTTTATAAGATAGAATGCATTTTATAAAAATATCTACAATGATATCTCTTATAAAGATCTGATAATTCTCTTTGAGTGAAAAAAAAAGCACAGACAAAAAAGTCAGTGAGAGAAATTTATGGGAAATATCATATTCATATCAATTCATGGGAAATGTATATATGAAGTCTGTTTCAAAAGTGAATACCATGAAAAGTAGTTGTTAGAATCTTGATGTAACTTGGCAACCACTGACAGTGGACCTTACTGCATATGTGTAAACCACATTGGGTTACTTAATCAGCTGCGTAACATCACTGAGTGAGATTGTATACTTTGTGACCATTGCATTCACAATGACCAATCAAGTAGATTAATGAAGTCTTATGCAAGGGGGTCAAAATTGTATCATCTAGGTCTCCTAGCTCCAATACAGTTCAGATTTGGTTTTCTGAAGTTTCAGCTATTACTATTGAAAGGAAGGAGATTTTAAATTTTGGAACAAGATTAAGAAGAAAGCAGCTGAGAGTGATTCCAAAATAGAATTTTGCAAACTGTTTTTAAAAAGGGAAAGGGACAATTGGATAAGTGTGTGAGATTCCAGTAGGAATACAGGTTGGCTATCACCAATCTGATAGACAGTAATCTGATTCAATCAATAATCCAACCTTAATTTCCACAAGAGCAATTTCAGATTCCCTTGATTGCTGCATGACCAGAAAATTATTCTCATGGTGTGAAATGCAAACACCATATGTTGTCCATAACAGATAAGGTAGAACTTGATTTTCATTTAATTTTTCTTTTTCCTTTATTAAGCAACATGCACTGATTTACAGGGTATTTTAAAGGTAGAAAGAAATGGTTAGCTGTTCGGTTAAGCATATTCTAACATAACCACCTGGCAAAATCATTTATTGCACACCTCCTTAGAATTAGTGATGGTCAACCTATACTTTGAAAGGACTTAAGGTGCTATTGCCTAAATAAATTATGTTTTCATCAATATTAAATGGCTGTATCACTTCTGAACAAACTGTGAGTATAGTGATTTTCCAAGCGTAGCTCAGATGTGGCACAAGGCCCAAAGTATGGGGCAGCCAGTGAGGATCGAACTCACTACTCAGTCGTAATTGTTCTAGCGAGACAAGCTTGCTAACTATTACACCAACTCGAGGTGCCCAATAGTGATTTTCTAAGCCCGGCTTAGATGTGGCACAAGGCCAAAAGTATGGGGCACCCAGCGAGGATCAAACTCACTACTCAGTTGTAATTGATCTAGTAAGACAAGCTTTCTAACCATTACACCACGTCGAGGTGCTTGAAAAAACTGTGAGTGTACAGCATTCCCACTCTCCTGTTAGTAATAAAGGTATGCACACTTTGTTGATATCTACTATTGTTATTATTTAAAAATTAATCAAACACTTTAATTAAAGTGTTCCCATGAGAAGTATCATAATTAAATCTGATAAATGCAGTAGGTCAACACTGCCTCTTTACCCAAATCCATCTGCCTGGAAATATGGTATGAAGGTAAGAATAAAATTGGGGAAGTTGTTGAGTCTGATAAGAAAAAAAACTCCTTTCCATTAGATAGTCAAAGAATCCTTGACACAGTTGGTCTTTAACATTTGAAGTATACTGGCATAAGATTTTTGGACATCTTGTATAAAAAAAAAGAGGAAGAGAGATCGGCTTTGAGGAAGATAAAAAAGAAGTAGCATGAAAGAGAGAGAAGTTAGAAATAATTCAGGAACAAATGAGAAAAGGCATATATATTTGTTTGTAATTTGAGAGGCAAATCAGTGATGACAGAGAGGAAGAGAGGTTGATTGAATATTTAGTTAGGCAAATAGGAAGAACAGATCACAATTTATGAATGGGGTTTGAAAATTTCTTTGCTAGACAAAGATGTTTTGTCATTTGGTCAAATTTTAAGAAGTGGGTTGAACTGAGAACTTTTCAGCATTCCTTGTAGAAGTCACAACTACACAAGAATACATATATAGGCAGATCATTATCAATATTGAATATGTGGGCAGTAGCCTTTCTTTTATACATGTTACATTGAATGTAACAGACAAGGAAATTCTTCTAATTTTTTCTTCTATTAAGTTTTTCTAATGTTCTTACAATTTTTCTTTTGGTGACACTATGAGAGTGCAGAAATTGTCCATCATGATTATTATACCAGGTACTTTTGGCCAATCCATTAGCCATTTTTAAGATACTTATTATTAATATGTTTTCAATGTTTGTATTCCAAGGCACATTGTGTAGAAATTTGTATGAGAGAAATTTGGTTGTGACTCCATGTAGGAGTGTCTTTTGATAAATAAGTAATTGCTATAGATTATGGTTTAATGATGAATAAAAGGTATTTTAGTGCAAATCTTAGTCTTTTGAGATCTCTCAATGTTTACTTATATCTGTCTGTGTACATCACATAAACAAATAAAGACTAAAGCACACACACACACATAAACAGTGTGGATATAGAAATCAACATTGCATAGTGAATGACAGTTATATTTTAAGTAATGATCAGAGCATATATGTAGATTGATGGAGAAATATAAGGAGACAAGAGAGAGGGACAAAAAGAGTCAGACAAGAAAGAATGAAAAGAGAAAGGTCATAAATGCAAAATAATTAGATGTCAATACAGAATAGGGGAAACAGTAATAAAGAAAGAAGCAAGTGACAGTAAAAGAAAGAAAGAAAGAAAGAAAGAAAGAAAATTAGGTAATTGATGGAATTCCCTGGCAATGTTGATGGGAACAATACGAAGGAAGGGGAGATAACTGTCTCAAACAGATTGCTCATTTCCTCGGTTGTTAATGTGCCATTGGTTAAAAAAAGAAAGAAAAAGCAAATTTTGAGAGAAAATGATCAGACAAATTGGAGAGTAAGGAGTTGGATGGTAAAGGATGGTCATAATGGTTGCTAGCATGCAATGATGGACAGGGAGCCAGTAGCTTTGGGTAATAAAAAACAGAGAATGGGCAGTTGGTGAATGATACAACAAATCAGCAGAAGAGCAAACAGGGGCAGCACATAGATTGTTTTATGCATATGCATCTAAAAATAAAGTTATAAACATGTCAAAAAGGATTTCAACAGGAAGACCATATAAATGCATGTAGAGATGGTAACTTATCAATATTTGATGACAATGGCATCTTTTCAAACAAAGTTAATTCACTGTTTGTCTATAGCACAAAATCACGTTCTCTTGAAAAGTTTCTGTAATCAATAAAATTTTTAATACAAACAGATTAACCTATAAAATAAAGTCAATTATTGAACATCTTTATATATTTCTGTTTTCCTGATGTAGATATCCTAAGTTTAGCTAGGCTTACCAAATTTGATCTTTTAATCTCTTTATATATTTTCATATATTTTGTAGACATCACAACTTTAATCATGCATGGTAAAGTTGGTCTTTGAACTTTTGTTTTTTTATATATTTTCAGTTTTCTGATGTAGACATTCCAAGTGTAATCATGCATGACAATGTTGTTCTTGGAACATCTTGATATATTTCTACTTTTATGATGGAAACATCACAAATTCAGCCAAGCATGCCAAAATTGATCTTAGAACTTCTTTATATATTTTCACTTTTCTGATGTAGACATGCCAAGTTCAGTCAGCTGTACCAAAGTAGATATTAGGAGCCTCTTTATATATTTTCATTTTTTTGCTTTATATATCCTCAGTTAAGCTAGGCACCCAAACTTGTACTTAGAACATCTTTATATATTTTCATATATTTTTAGACATTGCAAATTGAGCTAGATATATCAAAGTTGTTCTTGAATCCTCTTTAACAAGTCAAATGACAAAAGTAATTTTATAATTTATATAGGAGTGAATGATCATTTATTGAAAGCATCCTAAAATCACCCTGAAGTCCAGTTATTCAGTTCTAGATCAATTAGGTAGGTTGCTAAGACTTTTAAAAACCCTATAATCAACCTAATCACTGGTGCATTCAGTTTTACACCAAATCAATAGCACAACAATCTTGTATTCAAAAATATACTTTACAACTTCAGTTTTAATGTATGCCATAACTTTTTCAACTATTCATCAATGCACAGTTGTTGAGCATTTATCAAAGACCAAAATGTAACCTGAATTTACAGAGTGATATTTTTTACAAGTACAAGCTGTAAGCACTTATAAAAAACTCAACCCATACACTTCAAAATATAGTATTTTAAACTATAAATGCTGTAATTAGACTTATAAATATTTACTACCTATGAATATTAAAATATCATCAATCTAATTGTTGCTGTTTTATTTTTTTTCAACTTCACTTGTTAACCTCTTAATGTGTGGGCAAGTTAGTCTTCAGTTACACAAAAATATCATTTGTCAACAGAAACTCAATGTTGTATCATGACAACTAGAGTATATAAAGGAAGCAAAAACAACTAAAAATGTAACTTTTCAATTAAACCTCAAACAATTATTATTTCCAATAAGAATAACCATAATTCATTAATTACATTTTACAAAACTAGAAGTGTAATGCAATTTTCAACCTCTCAAATAAATCAGAACTACATCTTCTCTCTATATATAAAAGTGAATGTCTGTATGGATGTTCCAAATTGTAAGCCATTGCTTTGTACTGAGAAAGCCGAAATTTGGTAGAGAATTAGCAATGTGACTTTTTTATTGGCATATATGAGTGATTTTTTTTTTCACAATTTACAAAATTTTCAGTTACTTTATGAAAAAAAATTGTTTACAATGATTTAAACTTCTTTAAATTATGATGATTTTTTTCAGAAAAGAATGAATAGTGAGATCGAAATTCTCAAAATGATGTTTGTGCAGATCAGCTTGTATACAGTAGAGAAAAGGTAAAATGTGTTTGTTAATATCTTCAGGAATTATGACTAGAGTCTAAGGAGAGAGGTATTGATTTTTTTTTTTAAACAGCCTATTAGATTAGATTTTATTTTAGAATGTAATTTACTAGGGCTATGCTCTTAAATTTTAGCAAATATGAAAGTCACATATAACAAGCGCACATCTTTATATGTGTCTCTCTGTATCGATGTATGCTTATTCTTGTTTCATTTTTTTATATTTATATTTATTTTTATCCTATATTTATTTATTTTAGCTTATGTTTAAGTGTATCTTTTGTAAAGTCAAACCAGAATTATTTTTGGAATTGTTTGGCTTGAACCCATCTGACAGAATCAACATCCCTAGATCAAGTGAAAAGTGATGACATGTTCTTAAATCAATTGATACAAAGTATACAGGAAAGGGTAGCTTGGATTTTGAGTACAGTGGGGTTCAATAAAACTGAAATAATTTTGGGCTTTTATTTATAAAATTTGTTATATGCTGATGAAAAATATAATGTCTTAATTTACTCCAGATTAAATATACAGGCAATATAACTGGATTTCAGTAAAGTGTCACCTATACAGATCAGTGCATGCACAGGTTCTAAAATGATGGTGTGTTAAAAGTATTAAGGTTCCATATTTATATCCACCTGGATGTGCAGGTGGTGTATTATTTAGCAGCTCATAAGAAATTGGTGAGCCAAGTTCAAATTCCAACCATTAAATTAGTCATTTTTACACAAATACCATTTGGAAAGGTGTGAATACATATCTCTCCCCCAACTGTGGATAAAATAGAAAGATAGGCTGGGCTCTCTTGTGGTTGACAACTTGTCTAGGAGAACAAAAACTCTAAATTCAAAACTATATGTAGCCCTGGCAAAGCACATGCTTAAACTGTAACTAAGGTTCACTCAGCATAGTTTTAATATAAACCACAGTTTGGTATTGTGGGTGTTGAAGAAATCTACCTGTGCAGATGGTCATGTTCAGAAACAAGCAGCCATACAGAAGATGAGAAATTACACTGATTTTCTGTGAGCCTTCAAATCAAAACATTACTGATGATATTATCCTTGTGTATTAACACAAGTCCGTATTGTTGCATGCATACAATTGTACAGATGTTGAATACCATCATGTAATACATTATTCCATGCCTCTTGCCCCTATTGATATGAGAAGAGGAAGAATTGTAGGTGGGATTATTAAATGAGTCAGGTGTTATCCCATCATACTTCATACATATTTAATAAGGGTCAAGTGTAGTGAATGTGCTGGCCAGGTAAATTGTCAAATATCTTGTATGGCTATCATGTGGACAGGCATTTTTCTGCTGAAACAGCACATCACATTCAAGTTTCAGGAAAAATTAAGCTAAAATTTTAAAATATGGCACACCACATCATGATGTCAGGGGTTGAGTCTGTGTGTCATGCATGAATACACTCTGGAAGATGTTATTCCCTAAATCTATATCATACATGTAAGCAAACATCACTTGCATGAAAGCAGATCCTGCTAATCAATAAATCCAGATGATATCCTAGCAACACCACATGTATGATGGTGTTGTGATATAAATGACAGCTTGCTTTAAGGAAGATATATCCATAATACTTTCCAACAGTTTGTGTTGACACTCATGGGGCCACATCTGTTCTGGTCTATGCTGGAGATTCCCTGTGATATACCACTGCTACCCTTAAAATGTGTTGTTCTTGGCGAGTGTCTGTACTACATATCCATCTAGAAGCTAGTCTGCATGTCCAGGAATATTCATTGGACCATGATTGCCAACACTATTGATGCTCCACATCAAAAATGTCCATCAATTCTCTAAAATTGCCATTCAGTCTTTTGAAGCCGCACAATCCGTATCCTTTCAAAGATGAAACAAAAGAAGCATGTGTGTATCATTGGGGCATAACATCTACTACTTCATCACACTGAATCTTAGTATAGCATGCATCAGTATCTAAAGTTCAGACACAGATGTTATGAATAATATTACATCACAAGATGATTCAAATTTTCCAGAATATCTAGAAAATGCATACTAAAATCAAATTCAAATCAGCATGATCCTTCAGCATCTTGCAATTGACCTTCTGGACTCTATCTGGATCCATGCCTCTTATATGAATTCATGTAACTGTATTTATTTTAAGTATTTGTAAGCCCAGACAAGGAAAGATACTACTGCCAGTAGATATATTTATATCCAGTATGCTTCTAAACAGGAAATATTGTTAATCAATAATATAAAGAAAATCCTGCAACAAGATTTTCAGTTATACACACAACTATTTACCCATGAAGCAAAAGTGATTCATCAACTCCAGAAACATCTAAATATATACAGGAAAACTTGTACATGTAAAAGTTAAACACATTGATATTTGTTACTATTTGTTTTGGTGAAGGAACAGCCTCATTTGGCCAACAACTTATGCCTCACTATATAAAAAAACAAACAACACATATAAAGAGAAAATTACCAAGCAGGCAAACACTCAAGTCTCAGTCACAATTTCTGATAGGCTATAAGATAACTGAGGAAAACATGAGGCACAATGAAGAAAAGGCAGCAGTTTTCTGTTTCTTATTACATACAAAACATTATGTGAGAAAAATAATGGAATTGATCTTTATTGGAAGAAACTCAAAAAGAAAAAAATATCTTTTTATGACTAATGTTTTTATTTTATTTACAATTTTTATTTCTTGATACCTTCAGCATCTTGGGTGGTAAAGGTAGTTTTAAGTATTGCTCTATATCAAAATCTAACTGATCTATCTTGTGTTTGGTCATAACTCTCTTTTTCAACTTTGCTCAAACCATCAATCTACAGCATTGCAATAACAGCAAAGATCACAATCAGAGGAAAGACTTGAATTTAAGACTTGAATTTAAGTTCCATTTACCCCAGGAAACATCATCTACTTTTACTGATCTATGAGAACTTGATAGCTTTGCAGAAGATCAAACCCATCCTATAAAACTACCTTTTATCTTTTTTAATCTCTCTTAGTGCCATGTTTATTTTTATGCTAATAATATGAGTAGCAGCAATATTATCTTTCTTCTTTAATTAGATAAAACATTATCAACCATTACCATCTTAATCCCTAAAGGTCAATGCTGAATTTAAAAGTATTTGAATATATGAAAGCAGGACTGGATAATAACCAGAAGTATGGGCAAAGACACCCAGTCATAAACATTTGGACAATTTTTACATTCAACTAATCGAAAAAAAGAAAAGTTAACTAAAAACATGAAAAAAATCCTTGTTTGTTGTCTTTGATCAAAGTTACTCAGACAGAAGCTTCCATGGAAACAGAATACAAGTTCAGATGTATATTTTTGAAACTTAGATTATTTTTTAAATTACCAATATCATTACTAATGGGAATGGTTCCTTAAGAAATAACTGGAATGTCAGTCTCTTATGCCTGTACAATAAAATAATGCAGTTGATCATGCAATGCACTGAACAACATGCAAGTTGTAAACTAATAAAAGATGCAGATGAAAGTAACAAAAAATAATTGTGAAAGCTATCAAAAGACTAAAGCAGCATTGTTTAAATTATGTGGTTTTTAAAGTATCCGTGGTAAAACATTTCTACAGGAAACAAGCTTCAGAGAAAACAGGAAACAGGCTGTGAATTTTAAAACTGTCAGAATATATTTCTTTTTGAACAGTTACTGTTACCCTAATCATATATATATATATATATATATATATATATGATATATGAATAAGATAAAATTGAATGTTCACCTATCTTATATCTACACTGAGTTTCACAGAGATCATATCCACTTAGGTGACTTGATTGTAAAATGCAATTCCAATAAAAATAAATATAGTAAATAAATTCAATTTTATAATCAATTTTCCTGGCAAGTGGATGCAATCTTCACAAAACACAGAGTAGAGATATGTGAACATTTAATTTTATTTATTCCTATTAATGTTCTATCTCTTGATGTTAAGCGCTATAATTACAAAGACTGCTTGCATTCAAAATTATTATCTTCAAGAAATACCAGGGTCAATTACTTCTTGGCAAAATACAACTATTGTTATATATCAGTCATTGTTGATTGTGTACTATTTCAATAATCTGATGAAGATATAAACAAACACTGAAATAATAAACAAAATAAACACTATGACTTGTTTGTTAATCAAATATTAATTACTTACAGGATCATTTAAACTACACATAAATACATTATATATAGGTATATAGGTAACTTAGTATCATTTAATTTTCAGTGATAACTATAACAACTTGCATGGTAGTTGAAAAAATTGTATAACTTGAAAGTTTATGACCATAACAACACACTTGGAACATTGCTAAAACAAAATGTGGAATTTGAATAATTAAAAACTTGTGTGCAGGGGTGGGGGTGGTTGTGAAGACGAAGACTACTGCCACCACCACCACCACCACCATCACCACCACTACTACTACTACTGTTGTACTGGGGAGAGTTGCTGTCAGTGAATTTCTAATAAAATCACCAGCCACTGCTTGTGTGAAATCTAAAAGCATACAAAATAGGGTATTATATATATATAATATTAGGTTGGTGCAAAAATAATGACGTAATAATGTCGTTTTTTGACGTACTTTTCTATGTCAAAAAACGACATTCTTACGTCATTATTTTTGCACCAACCTAATAGAATGGGTTTTCAAGTGTTTCTCACCAATTAATCTTGGAAGAGAACAATCCTAAATTCAAAATTGGAGGGTTGGGAATGAGGCTATATATTTCATCATATAAAAAGCTTACTTGTTACTAAAACTGCAACAGCATCACTATGGCTATGGCCAGATGTCCCACAAGAATATAAAACATATAAAAAACAGTGATTGTTGCTTTGTAATACACAAAACATAACATGCTATGCTTTTAGTTTTCCTAAGCGATATGTGCTTCATGCCAGGTGATACATAAGTTATTAGTATTTCATGGGACAACAAAATCTGTTATTATCCACAATAGCAAAAGTATATTCCCCAAACCAGATCAAGTCAGATGACCATGGAAAACACTTTTATAATAAACAAGCTTTACACAGCATGGAAAAGGTTATTTACCTCTGAGAAATGCATATTATTCCAATACCACAAAACTTTCAAGGATTTTGGCTATTTAGATTTTGGAATGAATCCATTATTGAGTAGACAATAGCTTCATTGTGAGGTAACATGTTACATCCTCCCAACAATGTCCCCAATAAAAGACTTCCACTGGACCCACTGTTTGTGGTTTCCTCTCCTTACCTCAAGGACTTATAACTGAAAAGGCAAAGAATGCAAAACTGTTTCTGAATTCTCCCCACCAACCTCTCAAATGTCTATGGTGGAAGAGTGGAGGTGATTGTTTTGACAGCTGTTCCTATATGCCCCTCTGGTCACCAACAGGATAGGTGTGGATGCTTCCAAATACTTGAGTAAGTTAATACAGTCAGCATTCATTTGAAGAAAGAAAGAAAATAAAACAAAATTGAAAAAATAAACCGTATTTTCATTTAATTCAATGCTAAAACAAAATAAACTTCAATCTAGAAGAAATTGAATCTTGTGGATTTTAAGAAAGCAACTGGAGTGAATGCTGAAGAACCAGGATAATTTTAGTAGATGGAAATAAATGATGAAAATTCAAAAGCTACAATAAAAATACATTAATAATGAACACATTTTCTCATCTTGGAGATTTGAAGATTTATTTGGTAAAATGGTTTCAGATTTTGTTCAAGATACTATTCGATGAATCATACACTTGAGGAAAGCTGAAGAACATATCATCTGTGAAATAATGTGAGAAATAATGAAAATTCTTGATTTCTGAATTTAAGGCAACAACTCTCAAGAAATGGATAGAGGGAAAAGCATTTTCTTAAGACAAAAATAAACAAACAAAAAACAACAAAATGGAAAAGCAATAAAAACAAAAAATACACAGCAAATGTCATCTTTCACATCCCAAATGCAACAAGGTAGCCAAAATTGAATATAAGAATGGACATGATAGAGCATGGATAGTTATACAACTGTGAATTGTGTAAAGAACTTGGATTTGATTATATGAACAAATGATACAAGTACAAACCAGAATTTCCCTTAGAAAATAAAAAGTAAGATACTCTGAGACTGAAATCCAGACTGATCATAACATACAAAGAAGTGAAATAGATCTGGTTGTTTTAAACAAAAAAGACACAAAAAGGTCTGAATATATATATATATATATATATATATATATATATATATATATATATATATATGTATGTATGTATGTATGTGTATCTGTACATTCTTGTGTACAATTCTGCATATATTTAAACTAAGTACTCCCAAAGATTTGTTAAAAAAGAGCATACCATGATGAAAAAAAAACCTAAACTTGATAAAAACAAAGTTTTATCATCAAATTATTTATGTCATCAGCAATTAGGGCAAAGATTAGTATGTGAAATTTAACATGTTTTTTGCAGTAAAAAACACATTGTTTTGGGAATTCTTGCAAAAAACTAATAATTGTTGGATTTTAATAAAATTTTCAAGACTTATTCACAAGTGAATGAAAATATAGAAAATTTTGGTAAAAAATTTTTTTATCAGTTACCCTCAATTAATTTTATGAAATTTTGAGAAATTAAAATTCTACCCTCTTCATATTTATATTAGTTTAAAAAAGGATACCTTGGAGAATATAAATCATCAATTTATTTTTGCCAAACAGAAACATCCTTTACAGAAAATCTGTGCTCATTTGTAAAATAAAAAATGTAATAAAACTGTGATATTATTTAATTAGAAAAGCTTTTAATTGCTTTTATAAATAAGATATAAGGACACTATTGTCTTAAGAAATAATTTTTTCAATGAATATTGAATTTTTACAACTGCTTTCATTTTTAAAAATTTTAATTTGAATAATTTATTAAGTTTTAAATCTTTAAAAATTCTGTATTAATTTCACCTTTTTAGATGATATTATTATTAAGTAAAAACTATACTAATCATAAATGGAAAAGCTTAGTTGAGCACTGGCACAAATCCAGTGACCCATCAGGGTCAAAGGGGTACCACATGTACTGCAGCCACAGTAGAAGTGGTGTGTCATTGGAGAAAATAGCCTGACAGAGCCCAACCCTCTCCAAGCCAGTTTTGAATTCAGAATTACCTTCTCCTAGACCGTTTGCCACCCAAGGCTATAGAACTCATTCTGTCCTGCTATTTACCCATAGCTGGGAGGGGGAGAAGCGTATTCATGCCTTTTCCAAGGGTATTAGCAATAAGTAAATGTAATGGATCACTGGAATTTGAAGTAAGCTCTCTGTTCCTCAATCTGAATTTCTAGCCTCACTGTGCCTCCTGAAAAGCTTAGCACAAATTATTAAACGCCAATATTTTTAAAAGAATTTTGAATTTTTTTGTATACGTATAAATGTTCAAATTTTTGTAGATACAGTAGCCCATACATGACATCAGAAAATGAGTAATAATTATAATAAATTTAAAGCCAGAATGTATCTAACATTCAATAAAACATTAGATTAGGGAGAATATTTTCTTACTTTTTCAAGATTACTTAAAAATTATATATAAAAGGTGTGCACATTATATTCAATTATTTTTTATGACAAAAGTCTCCCTAGAACAATATTAGATAAACATCAATTTGTCATCAAGCTGTCTAACATGCCAAAAGCTTAAATAAACATCTACTACTGTGTTAAAAATGCATTTCTGCAATATTTTAAACTTAAAGTAAATAATATTTGTTTCAAATCAGTTTAATTTCAAATTAAACTTTAAATCAGTTAATATTCCTCAAATAAAGTTGAAGAAAAGTATAATTTATTTTTTGAAGATTCTTATTATTACATTGCAATGAAGATGGCTAAAAAAGGGCACTAATCAGCTATTTTAGCAAAAAAACAAAACAAAACAAAACAAAAAACAAAAAACTCCTTCCAGTCAATTTAAGTTAGTTTTGAAATACAGCAAAGTATTTTGCTCATTGGAAATATTGAATTTACTCTATTAGCATGAAATTAAAACTAAAATAAAAGCTTCAAGAAAGATTTTTCATTTTTAAAAATTAATTTTAATATTTAGGTATAGTGTTTTCTGTAATCATACCTAATTTAAACAAATGTAGTAAAATGGTGAAACATATATATATATATATCAGCACAAAGATATGATGATGTGCATTAAGATTTTCTACCTCATTATTACATTCAAATGGAGGTGCAAGCAGACTAATGGTTAACAGGGTGGAAAATTGAATTAGAGAGCTGAGTTCAAAATTCAGCTGAGTCAATTCCTATTCTTTTTGCACTGACGCTCTTCTCTTCCTAGATATATGGTAAATAGCATGGAAGACTGGACTCTTTGCCAGCCAGTGAAGAAGGACAACATGTATTCAAAACTGTGATAAAGTAACAGGAAATTTCTCTACTGTCTTTCCTACAAACTTTCATGCCAATGCAAAGTATACAGATATTAAAGAAAAAGAAACTATGGAGAAACATGATCACCATCAATATTAGATGTGTGGGTACTTTAATAGTTAATAGCTTGAAAAGAGAAATTGGCAAACTGAGTCCAAATTCTGCCCAAGTTCATTACATTTACTTTTGCACATATACCCTTGTGAAAGGTATGAATCCATTCCTTCTCTCCAAAGCTGTGGATTAAACAGCAGGGCAGATTGGGCTCTCTAGCCATGGTTGGCAACCAGTCTAGTGTATGTATCCCTGGCAAAGCAAATACTATATAGCCATTAAAATTGTTATAGAGTTCACAGTCAAGTGCAGTGTTCGTTTGTGGACTTTTTGATCTTGACTGAAGTAGAATAAAACAAATATCCTGTAGAGACATTGCACTTGAAGACAGAGATTACATTCAATTTATTTCTTACTTGCCAGTATATATAAAAGAATATAAAAATATGAGAGTGTTTCAAAAATAATGTCATATTTAAACTTATTTATCAAGAACATAATCCTCACTATAAGCAATGATAAATGTTCAATTTGAAACTAAGCATTTTATTCCTTGTTGAAAGAATCTAAGATTCAGGAGGAAAAGAATACTGTGTTGAACTGATCTTTTTTCTATTTTTAAAGGTTATGCCATTAAGAAGATATTGTGATGATCTGATTAAATAGAAAGTTGAAGTGAAATGGGATGCTGAAGTAGGTCTTTCCAAATTAGCAATTTCATCTGAGTTTATTTTACAAAGTGTAAAATAATTTTGCATTGTCATTCTGAAGAGTGACGCAATTTCTGCTGATTTCAGAATATTCTCTGTATAAATCTTTAAACTTCTCTTGTTCTTGACAATAAATATCTACTATTAGCGTTTTACTTTTTTCTACATGTTCCTAATATACAGAACCAAATGTTCACCAAAATATTACACTTGGTTTTGATGTTGGCATGTTGGAAAACATTGTTTCAGCCACAAAATAAGCTTTCAACTGAGTTGTTTAAAAAGAAAATGTTGTATTTTGGTAGATGGAATAAAAATTTATTCAGCAGTAAGAAACTAACTTTAACTGTAAAGAAGATAGTCATCATTATAAGTTTAAGCCTTGCCACAGATTATTGGCTGTAGAGAAGATACATAGTGGCAGAAGCCAATAGTGTAGTAGCAACAGCAGCAGCTAACTGGTGCATTTAAAAAGCCATGCTTTCAAAAAGAAACTCCTTCTTCCTTTTTTTTGTTCACCAAGTGCATAGGGTTATTGACCTTAACAAAATGTGCTCCTCTTCAGTTGGTCATGTAAGTAGTTTTTTTTTTTCAGAAACATAGACATGCAGACTCTGTGGTTAAAGAAAATCATACATTTTCCACTGATAAACCTTTATTATTTTATATGAGAATTATCCTGAATGGCCACTGGTTTAGATGCTTTCGTACTAGTGCAGGTGTCACCCAGGGTTCCATCCTTGGTCCTACTCTGTTTTTAATTTTCATTAATGACCTTCCTGATGACATCAACTCTCAACTTGGTATTTACGCTAATGACACAACAATTTACTCCTAACTCAATAGTGAGGCTTATCAGTCTGACAAGTTCAAAATGGTAGCCAATGTCCAAAACTACCTTAAGTCTGTAGTTAAGTGGAGCAAAAGATGGCTTGTTAATTTTAATACCCCCAAAACTAAGCTTCTCTCCATTAATCCTCTGGGAGACCCCTTGCTGCCTTCCATCAGCATGGTTGATGCTATCCTTCAGGAAAGTCAATCATTGTGCCTTCCAGGCTCATGTTCTCTGCTGATATGAAGTGGAAAGACTACATTGAATCCATTGTTAGGTCAGCTGCTAAGAAATTTGGTGCACTATGTCGGGCGAGACAATTTTTCTCTCCAGAATCTATCTTACATATATATAAATCTACCATTCATCCACATATATTGCTGCCACATATGGTCTGGTGCCCCTGCTAATTACCTATTGCAGATTCTTCTTTGGATCTTATCAAGGAGCTCAAGATCCAAAGAAGAATCTGCAATATTATTGGTCCTGATCTGGCAGCTCAGCTCCAGTAACTTTACCACCACTATAAGGTTGCCTCTCTATGTATTTACTATAAATACTTTCATAGTAATTGTTTAAATGAACTTTTTGCTATGGTACCTAAAGTTTTTGAATTTAAGCATGGCACTAGACTGGCATCAATTTACAGTTGAGGTGGCAACATGTAACCATAAGTTCTATGGTAACATTTTCTTTTTTCACACTTCTTGCTTGTGGAACTCCCTTCTGGCTCAATGCTTTCCAGCCAACTTTATTCTGCAAAAAATTAAATGCAATATCAATCACTATTTACTGACCTCATGATTGCTCTCTTCATTTTTTATTCATAATTAATGTTTCTGTTTCTAATTTTTCCACACCCTGTAACTCTTTGTGCTTTAGTGGTATTACTGCCTTGCTTGGGGTGATTTCGATTAAAAAAAATCCTATTTTATGGAGTAGATATTTCATAAAATCTCACACTGTTTTGTATTTTGCCTATTTTTGGTATCATTTTGTTGCAAACATATGTGGTGGCATAGATACCACTTCAGCAAATATTTATATATATATATATATATATATATATATATTTTCTTCATACTGTCGGATCTATATCCATATATTTGCTTACATATATATATATATATATATATATATATATATATATATATATATATATATATATATATATATATATATATATATATAAATAAAAAAGAAAGAACAGCAAGATATATAATCCGGTGTTCTTATAGATATTTTTTATTTTTACAAAATAGTGCTCAATGTAAATTTACAGAGCATTAATATTATAAATTAATTGATTTGAAATATGGTTTTTCGCTGCACAGTTCTAACCATGTTTCAAAAATGGAAGCTAAAAGCCACGAATTTAATTTTGTGATTAAATTAAAGACACTAGTTCCATTTCATCCTCAAGCGATATATATATATATATATATATATATATATATATATATATATATATATATCACTTCAATTATGAGCAATGACAACATGTTATTTTGAAATAAATTTTTTTAATCCTTATTGAAAGAATTTTGGATTCTGTATGAAAAGAATTGCTGTCATGCTGAACTAATAACTTGCCTACTTTTACAAATTTGGCCACAAAAATTGTTCTGATCATTTGAATAAATGAAGAAAATCAAAGTATTAAACCTAGTTTGGTATGCTCAACTATATCTTTCCAACATAACAATTTGTTCTTCTAAGTTTATTTTAGAGAGTGTATGCTTGCATTATCATTCCTCAGAATGATACACTTTTTGGATCAAATCAGAATGTTTGATTTTTTGTATTTTCTTTTATGTGCCATGTCCTTTCTGGACATGGACAATGAAAGCTCTCCACAAATTCCTATTCCTGGTAGCTCTAAGTAATGTTTATCTTTTTACTATTCCTTCTAATACTTGTTCTGCCATCCATTAACACAGGCTTATTAAATAGGTTACTTGCTGTTTCCCTCTGTTCCTCTTCAATATGCTCTGTAAGTATCAAATTCTCCAAGCCCCTTTTCCTCATTATGAATTCTAGAAATTTCAATTATAAATTTTAAAATGTTATTCATTTTTAACACTTTTTATGATTGTACTGCATATTCTCAAAGTTCATATCAGTATATTTATTTTTAACCAGTATTTTGGGTTTAGTTTTTTCTGGTGTTCTTTCTGTTGTTGACAGATTAGATCTGATTTTGCTTCAAAATTGCATCAAAACATCCAAACCAATTAGCATTTTTTTAAAAGCACAATTTATTTTTGTTTTCATGATGAAAAGGCAATATTTTAAAATTCTCTGCAGATAAGACTGAAAAAAAAGGAGGGAAAATTCCCAAGAATATGATACAAAAACTGTTTGTCAATATTTGATGATATTTTGAGTGCTAGACAAAAACTATTACCTGATAATCATAGCCTGGAGTGTGAAGTATCTTGGTGTTTTTGTTGACAATGTTCTTTTTTTCTTCATTCTCATCTTCATCTTTGTTTTCAGCTTCAGTATTTTTCAATATTGAGAAGTGGGCATTTTCATCATCTAGACAACCATGAAGAGAATCTGGCCATGGTTCCTGCAATAACAAGAAATATTAGCCTGTTTATTAAACATTATAAATATGTCATTATTCTGTCATGTTTAATTGCCAGTATTTGATACACAGGGAAAAGAAGACCAATTTGCAATTAGCACAAGTTATCTAAATGAGACAATACAAATCTGCAATTATTATCTTTTTATTATTATTTCTTTCATCTTAATTACAGTTGCTTTTCATTATAACTACACAAACTGCAAATCTGCAGGCATCAGTAAACAGTGCAGATAAAGATTATTGTTCACTTATAATTCAAACTGAATACTGATGGCAGATTGACAGACTGACTTATCATCATGATCATCAGTCCCATGACCTGGTGTGGTCATAGTGTTACTGCACATCTGAAAACCTGACTAGTTCCATATCTGTGTTGAAAGCTATAAAGGCATTCATTCATGTGTAGTTTGTCTTGGGTAAATGGACCTAGTTGGAGCCCATGCCTGTCTAGGTGAAACCATAGACAATACCTTCCAATTTGACCCCTCTGTCCTTGCTTTTGACTTCAGTTTAGGAAACTCTTTATCCAATGATGTCATTACTGCATAGTTTGCATACATATGTATGTAGCACTATCAGCCCTAGATCATTGTTGACCCTACAAGAAGGTTCATCTGCCCTTTGACAAGGCTGGCTTTTAATCCTGCTGAGTGTCTATCTGCCTCCTCACCAGTAAAATCTGGTTTAGTCACTGATGACCCAACAATGCAGCTGGTAGTAATGGGTCATATAGTCCTAGTAGCACTCACTGAGTGATGCGACAGGTTGAGTAGTTTAATGAAATGCTAATACAGGGTGCGATGGATAAATTGTCATCTAAATTATGCAAAAATGAAAATAACAATGACATCTCATTTTAACAGATATATTTACAAAAATTACATAAAAATATCTTGAAATACTAAAGAGTAAATTTATTCAATAAAATACCCATTGGCTTCAACCATGACCTCCAGATTGCTTCAAAATATTCTACAATTCTTCTGGACAGTCTCAATGTTTAAGTTGGTGAATGCTGCTATAATCCTTGCATTTAGTTCATCTTTGGTTTTACAAGTTTTGTTGATCTTTCACTCAACTGCACCCCACACATAATAATCAAGGGGGTTGCAGTTTGGGGAGTTAGGTGGCCAGATGTAAGGGTTGATGTGGTTGTAAGAATTTTCTGACAGCTATGACTGGGTTCTCTTGCTTGTGTGCCATGGTGTAAAGTCCCATTGGCAGGCATAGGGTCTTCCAGAAGCTACTCTCTTGACCCAGGGCAGCACTAACTTCTCAAGGCTCTTGATATAGGCTTCTGTGTTGAGTCTGTGGCCCTGTGGGAAGATGAATGGAGGCATAATGTCATTATCACTAGTTATCACTCCAAGCACCTTTGTAATCACCATTAGACTCATCCAACTCTTTCTGAATCCTCTGCACTGTCCTCAGATTGACATTCAAACACTCTGAAATGTTCATATCAGAACTTCCAGTACGAATACCAAGCAGTACAGCATGCGTTTTCAAATTTCTGTCAGAGTGAATTGCGTCATGGTGTTCTTTTTCTCAGAGACGGTGCCCAACTGATCCTACTATATGCTGCTTTTGACAAAATAAAAAACAAACAACATGCATGCACATAATTAAAAATATGAAATGGTGACAATCTACTCATCACAGCCTGTAGTTTTGTAAGTTGATTATGAACTTAGCAGAACATTATTAATCATTTTTAAGTTGAATATTTTTGAGGACTTGGTATGAATTTTTAAAAACCCTAGTACTAGAAGAAATAAATAACAAAATTTTAAGAAGTGAACTCACAAGATATGGATTAAATAGTTTTGTAAGTTCTATTGAGTTGTTTCAATTTCACAGAAATATTTCAAGAATTAGTTCCATAGTCTGATTGATTGATTGATTTGTATTCCCAGCTTATTTTGTGGGTGATTTTAAGCTGAAACATATTTTGGATTGTAAGAATAATTCTCTATCTTGTGAGTGAATATTGCAATAACAATTTTATGAGAACAATAATGATTTTCAAGTTCTACTTTTTAACCTGGACAGAGGAGATGGATTCATACCTTTCCCTAGAGTATTTTAAATGAATTTAACAAAACTGACTAAAATTTGAACTCATCTCTCCAATTTCTTATTTCACACTGCTATTCATTACACCACCTGCATATCCACACTGTAGTCTACACAACTGATGTAATGATAATAACTCTACTCAAAATGATGAACAGTTTTTCTAAGTTAAAAATTTTACAACATATTAGAGATTCTAAAAGTATGTATTTTGAAAAGATTTTATCAATTTTTAAAATCCCTGAATCTGGAAGACATAAACTAGAAATAAAAGTTTAGTTATATTAGAGTTATATTCAACTGACACTATCACAGTCATAAAGGAAAATCTTGTGTTTAAAAACAAACTGTCACTACTGTATGTGTCAGTACTTTGAAGAAATTTGCAATGTAATGTCAATCCTTCTATATGACAGTGAATGCTGAATATTCACAGATGAAGAGAAGTCTTGAGGCAACACAGATATGCTTCTACAGAAGGATGCTGAGAATACCATGGACAGAACATGTGAGCAGCAAAGAAGTTTTAATTAAGGAAAATGGGAACAAAAAGGACACTTGTAGAAAGAGACAGTTGAAATTTCTGGAACATATGAAGGCAAGAGGAGCAGAGGCTAACAGCAAGTAATTTAGCTAACAAGTTTTTGTAAATAGATAGCAAAATAAGGAGTTGGAGGGAAAATAAAAAGACAATCATTGTTAAGGGTTATAAATGATAGGAAGTTGTAGAGAGCTATGATCCTTTATGTCCTGAATGTGCACAGTATATAAAAGATATAAGGCAAAACTGGAAAAATGACAGTGTTATGCCAGTCTTTGAAATGGATGACTGCCTGCCTAGAAAATCTGAATTTGGAATATAGATTTTTTCCTAGGTTCAAACTTGTGAAATATATGTGCTTTCCTTGGTACAAACTAAGCTTAGCCCATTATGACACAAACATAAATGTGGAATTATATAGTCATTAAGAAAATTGTATTGAGCCTATCCACTTTTAGATATAGCCTACCTACTGAGAAAATTTAAATTATGGCTTTTATTTGGACTTGGATACTGATGGCCCTGGTGATATATATATATATATATATATATATATATATATATATATATATATATATATATATATATATGTATGTATGTATAAAATATAAAAAGTGGGCATTGATACCAACACTCAGAGGTAACAGACAGTTTCCTGCTAAATACATTAGCCAGGCCATGTCTGGTGGCTTGACGATTGCGTTTAGCAGGAAACAATCTGTCATCTCTGAATATTGACTTCAGAGTCCACTTTTATATTTTATATTTACATACTCTCTGTCTCTGATATTGAGCACTTTATCCCATAAATACAGCATACCTTAAAACTAAATATATATATATATATATATAGTCAAACCTAGTAAAGCCAGACAAACCTACCCAGGTTTCACCTAACCGGATCGTCAATCAAAACTGGCTACTTGGTCACGTGGTATAGTTTTGATTGTTGGCGACAATCAATGCTATACTTTTTTGCCTATTTTTAGCCAGCTTTCCCTGACGATCCGCTTTGGGTGAAACATGGTAGGTTTGTCTGGCTCACTAGGTTTATCTAGGTACGCTCTATGGTTGCACTGAGCTCTTTTTAGTTAGTTGTTTACTCATGTCGGGTTTTTTTTCTTTGGGCTTTGAACCTGTATCTGTGCAATTTTTTCGACAGACTTTCCTGTTTCTAGCTCTTTCTTTTTTAAAAACTTTTTTTTTCCTTCGTGATTGATTTGATTATTGGCAAATCAAAATTTGAAGGTTTTTTGAAACGAGTATAGTTTTATATATATATATATATATATATATATATATATATATATATAATTTTACAATTATTTTAGCCAAGAAGGTAGGTCCTATTCATGATTTGAGTTGTGGAAAATGTGAGGAAGCCTTTAAAAGGACTAGGAGTCTATATAACTACAGACTTTATATAGCATTGCTGACATCAATTTGGTAAGTTCTTTATAGTGTTCTTTGTTAATACGACAGTATTTTTAAAGGACTGGCAGTATGTATAACCACAGACTTTATATAAAATTGCTTGATGAATTTGGTAAGGAAAATAATTCCTTATAGAATCTTGCTCATCAATATGACAGTATTTTAATGTTAGTAATATAATTCCAGCAATATTGAGTATTTTCAGTGTTTGTCACTTTCAGTCACCTATATTTCATCTGTTCCATGAGACAGTAAATTTAAACAGGCTTTCATCACATTTGGATAAGGAAATTTAAAAAATATAAGATGTTTTTTAATATTCCAAAGCAGCATCAGAAACTGGCTTTTATGTGTAAAGATTCTCTTGGTTCCAAAGAGTAACCAAACCAAACCTGTGATCAAAATAACAAAGAATTTGAAAGCTTCTTCCTATTGTTAAAACAGCAGCTGCTGAAACCTATTAAAAAGTAAAAATATGAAAAATGGTTTTTCTGGTAGCTTTATGAAAGAAACAGTGGGCTTTGTAGTGTCTAGTTAAATAGAAAAATATTTTAAACTTAGCAAAGGCCAAAGGCAGATATCAAAATAAGCAATAAAAAATATGAAAGAGTTGACATGTTTTAGAGTGGAATATTGCATAAAACTTAAAATTCACCATCTTAGAAAGAAAATTGATTTCCACTTTTTAGTGATGTTAAAAATCCTTTCAGGAAAAAGTGAATAATTTTTATAAAAAGTAGTTTCAGATAGAGAGGATTTAAATGGAAGTTTTCTCCTATTTATCTGTTAAATTCTTTGCTTGATTTCTTGAAGTATAGTATGGTTCTTACAATATATATATGTAGGATTGTCTGGTACAAGGTTATTAAGGTGGGGACCCATGAGAGTTGAAATCACTATACTTACAATAATCTGATAAACTAGCTTTCATTGCACCATATATATATATATATATATATATATATATATATATATATATATATTAATCATTTTACCTCAAGAAAGGCACTGAAGCCCCTAAGAGGCATGAGAAAAAGCAAAACATTATTATGAAGCAAGAACAATAATAGAACAAGAACTAAGACAGAAGATAATGACTGACACTGCATTATATATATATATGTGTGTGTGTGTGTGTGTATATATATATATATATATATATATATATATGTGTGTGTGTGTGTGTGTGTATATGTGTGTGTGTGTGTGTGTGGATTGTGATAGATATACTTTCTCATTTTTGCTATGAATTTATATATTTCATATGTCTGTATTTGTGAGTGCTTGTGTACCTCTTGGTAACTATTTAAGCAAAAACAACTGAATTTGAAACAAAACCATATTGACATACAAACAATATTGGAATGAAATGTATTACTAATAAGTTTTTACATCTTTTCATTGATTTACCCACTAGTAGCCTGATATATATATTTTTATAGCATATCTTTCATGTATGTTGTGTGGGAGGAGGGGTTGCAATCATGAATACACAAATACTGTGTATATATGTATGTTTTCCATAGATAATTGTATGTTTTCCATAGATAATTGTATATTAAAATACTTTAAAAGAGTTATTTTGACTTTTTGTTTGAATTTTGTTACATAAATTTGTTTTTTTTTAATGATTGTACAGTTGGTTAATTTTCTTTGCTGTTTGTATTTATTTCCAATATTTTGATTGTATACACTTTGTTTTACTGCATATTGGTTGTTTTGGAAGGTTGTCCAACCAACTGTATACAATGATTATAGTTATAAACATTTGCTGGCAATCACTATTTCATTAAGTAAGAAATTGCTTATTTTGAGACTATTTGTATACTTTTGATTTTGTCGGGAAAATATTTCTGACTTTTTTTTTTTTAGTCTTAGCCAAAATAAAGTTACAATTTCAAATGACAATACCAGTTTCATTGGTGGAATGAACTGAGAATGGCATTTAATTTCTAGGTCAGCTTGGAAAGAGGCAAATGATCAATCCAAAATGAATGAGGTAACATGTAAATTGATATTCAGAAACTTCCAGAATGTACAGAATCCCAAGCTGCTATGGCAAACAATTCTACATGATGGTCCAATGGAATTTAGTTATCAGTTTACATTGTCAGTTTAAAAAGCTGACATCAGAAAATACTGAAACACTGGGACAAGCATTTACAAATATTATACTAATTTACCCTTTTTTTAACGCCTTCAAGTCCCAAATCCTTAAGTGTGTATGACCTCAAGTTCTGGTGATAAAATAATAATGGTAATAATAATGAAGAGTCTATGAACTCAAAGTGTTATGATAAAAGCAACAATAATAAAAAAAATTGTTTGTTTGATGCGTATCATTTCTTTATGGGTCATTTAATGCTGAAATTTAATTTGATTATCTTGGGAGCATTAGTAATTGCATTTACAAAAATATATTGCTGGTAATATTCTTTTTTCAAAAAATATATTGCTGGTAATATTCTTTTTTCAAAAAATGTATTTCTGGTAATATTCTTTTTTCAAAAAATATATTGCTGGTAATATTCTTTTTTCAAAAAATGTATTTCTGGTAATATTCTTTTTTCAAAAAATATATTGCTGGTAATATTCTTTTTTCAAAAAATGTATTTCTGGTAATATTCTTTTTTCAAAAAATATATTGTTGGTAATATTCTTTTTCAAAAATGTATTTCTGGTAATATTCTTTTTCAAAAATATATTGCTGGTAATATTCTTTTTTCAAAAAATGTATTTCTGGTAATATTCTTTTCAAAAAAATATATTGCTGGTAATATTCTTTTTCAAAAATATATTGTTGGTAATATTCTTTTTTTCAAAAATGTATTTCTGGTAATATTCTTTTTTCAAAAAATATATTGCTGGTAATATTCTTTTTCAAAAATGTATTTCTGGTAATATTCTTTTTCAAAAAATATATTGTTGGTAATATTCTTTTTCAAAAATGTATTTCTGGTAATATTCTTTTTCAAAAATATATTGTTGGTAATATTCTTTTTCAAAAATATATTGCTGGTAATATTCTTTTTCAAAAAATATATTGTTGGTAATATTCTTTTTTCAAAAAATGTATTTCTGGTAATATTCTTTTTTCAAAAAAAGGGTGTCAAATCAGTTCCATGACTCCAATGTTACATTTTCTGCTTACAGTTGTCAGACTTGTAAATTTTATATTTATCAGATTTAGTTTGAATTGGGTGGGGTTGCAGTAAGTCCATGTTCCCATCGCTTGGTAGGCAAAGCACAAAAATTTTTTCAAAGATCAAGATAAAAGTAAAAACTCAAATAATCTCCAGTAATCAAAAATTAACCCTAAAACAAAGATCTTTTTATTTTTTTTCCATTGTGGAATTACCTTACCTAGTCTGCTAGGGTGACTTCTCCTAACACTTACTACTAAACAGTCTATAAAGAAAGGTACATAAACTTTCTCCTTCTTCTTTCTCTCTTCAACCATTGGATACTGTAGACATGTCTCATTTCCACTCTGAAGGAATTCTTAACCCCCAACAAACCAAGTGCCAAATAAATACACATCACTAAACAATATCTCTCTTCAACAATTGGTGATTTCATTACAAACTGGTAACCTAACACTGCTATACCATTGAAGATGTCTTCCATCTTATTTTTTATACAATTTTTAGTTTTTGATTCTGTGAAAAATTTATTTGGTTATTTTTAAAATTTTTTACTTTACTCTTTTATCAATTCTTGTACTTAAAAATGAAATGAAATGTTTTTCCTTTTCATTCCCACCCTGCTCAAAACCCTGGATCTACCTCAATATATAATAGATCAATACCATGTTGAGTACCTCATTAGGGAGTTCTAGTTTGTGAGCCAATCTTGTGAATTACTACTGTTTTGTTATGCATTGATATCAAGTGAAAAAAGGAGATTTTTAAGAGTCAAGAATGATGGTAGAAATCAGTCAATTTGTTATACACATAATCTAGAGGCACTGTTTACAATTTTTCCATGAAAATCATCACAAGTAATTTTACAAGAAATGCATTGTAAATGATTATAAAAATGCACTGAAAATGAAGAAGAAATAATTTTCAGTGGTAGAATCAGATATTAATACAACTATTCATAACAAAACAAAGCTATTACATTAATTTAGGTCTCCACTGGTTGATCCATAAGCTAGTCCTGTGCCTGACTTAGTTAAGCTTATTAAATAGCAAGATGATAATATAATGTTTGCACCTATCTAATTTTCTACCAACCCATTTATTTCATTAAGTATATACAAATCTGTAAATGACAGAGTTTGAACTAACCTGTGTAAATAATCAAATTCTTTTCTTAAATATAGTAATTACTTTGTATCCTAGTAATATATCTATTTTCTTAAATTTTTATTAGATGAAGCTCTGCCAGCTATTATTAATTTTTGACTACTATTTTTTCCATCTTAATTTTAGTAGCTTTTCATCATGACTACACAGACTGTCAGTCTACAACTACCAGTAAACAGAGTGCAATGTAAAAAAGAGTAAACACAGGGCAAGATTTATTCTTTATTCCTAATCTGTACTGTATTGGCTAGTGGCTGACATTCTAGTTGTGATGAAAAGCAACTAAAATTAAAATGAATAGAAATACTAACAAAAAATGAATGTCTACCTTTTGCCCATGCCGAGAATACTGGTCTGGTGCTCCTGCTATATATCTAGAGATCCTTGATAAAGCCCAAAGAAGAATTAGCAATATTATTAGCCCTGATCTGACGTCTAAGCTTCAGTCTCTTTCCCCACTGCCATAATGTTACCTCCTTGTGCCTTTTCTATAAATATTTTCATGGTAATTGTTTGGGTGGCTCTTTGCTATAGTACATAGACTTTATGAATTTAAGCACTGTACTGGACTGGCAGTGAGGTCTCATCAGTTTACAGTTGAGTTGGCTAGATGTAACCATAAGTTCAATGTTAACAGTTTCTTTTCTCACACTTCTTGTTTGTGGAACTCCCTTCTGACATCATGCTTTCTAGTCAACTTTAATCATCAAAAATTTAAATGTAATGTCAATCGCTATCTGCTGTCCTCCTGATTACTCTTCTTTTGTTTTTTCCCCTTAGTAATTTTTATGTTTTCTAATACTTCCACACCCAGTAACCATTTGCATCTTAGTGACTTTACTGCCTTGCTTGGTGTAAACATGATTAAAAATAATACTGTGTTACATGATGGATTACTCTTGTATATATGCTATAAAGTTTTAACTCAAAATTCTAATCTTATTCAATGACTTTACTTACTATTATTCTTGTATTTTCTAAGAATCCTGTTTAGCCTCTTCAGTCTGTTAAGGCATCTCTATCTATATATGTCATATCCCCTTAGAATGTGGATGATCATGACTTTTCACACCTTCCTATATTTTTTTGTCCTCAGTAATAGTTTTTCCTTGATGACCACTTCTCTTTCTGGTCCTTGCTCCACCATCCATTTGCAGAAACATGTATAAGTAGATTACATGTCTTTTTCTCTAGCCTATTACTGTCCTCCTGTATGGCAGTGAGTACTGGACAATCTCCTCAAAGATGAAGAAGAGACTTGAAGCAACAGAAATGTGGTTCTAAAGAAGGTTACTGAGTATACCATGATCCAAACATAAAATTAGAGAGAAAATGGAAACAAAAAGGAAACTTATACTAAACATCAGGAAGAGACAGTTGAGGTTTCTAGGGCATATAATGAGAAAAGAAGGCTTGGAAAATCTGATACCTCACAGGACAGATTTAAGGCAAAAGAGACAGAAGAAAACAATTTATGACATACTTAGTGAGTTTGTATAAAAGGATGGTATAAAAGAATATAAGAGAAATAACAGAAAGACAAAATTTATTAAGAGGTACAAAGGACAGGAATTTCTGGAGAGCTATGATTGCCTACATCCTGAGGGGACATGGTACATAAAGAAGATGATGTATTTAATGAGTGAAACATTCTCCAGCTTTTCTTTCCTCATTATGTGTCCCCAAAGTTTCAGCTGTATCTTTCTGATTGGTAACAGCAATTATTTTGTAGTTCCTTTATAGAATTTCTTCATTTATTGCAACTTACTATGTTATTCCCAACATTCTCAATATTCATCAGTAAAACTGCATCTCTGCCATTTTATGTCTTTCTTTTATTTGTGGCATTGCATAGTTACCTTTTTTTCCGTTTCTAATATCATTTTCCAAACCCTTATTACCTCATTCAGTTTCAGAAAAGTTACTTTTGCTATTGCTGTCTGCAATCAACACATTGTCATCCACATAGCACACTAAGCTTATCTTAAAATCATAACACTGTACAAGTTCAATTAATCTAGTGAGAAAACACATCATTGTTTCATTCCATTTTTTATTTTTTTTAAGCGTTTCACCCCAAGCAAGGCGAGAAGCCACTAGGACACAAGGGATTTGGAGCAAGATCAGATAGGAGTGATAGAAGAAAGGATGAGGAGAAGGATAGTGGATAGATCAAGACAACTGGAGATGTCAAATGACATTACATTTGAATAGCTGGAGATTATAGCTCCCAGGGAAACTGGAATAGGGAAGGGAGTTCCACAGGTGAGAGATGCGAGACATGAAGCTATTGGAGTAGAAGAGATGGCTACATTTAATAGTTTCGACAGTGAAAGGGTGAGAGAGGGATGCCAGCCTTGTAGGGCACGTGAATTCACTTAATCTGTTGCCATTTACTCCAAATACAAATTGAAAATTATTCATATAGCCTTTCCTTGTAGATCAAGCCTTTCTAACATTTCAAGAAGTTCTTCATGTACTTTATGGAATACTTTTGTATAGTCTATAACATGCATATATAGTTACTTCTGACCATGAAAATTGCGTTCCTTATAGTATCTTGAACAAAGATAAACTGTTCTTTCCTGATTATGCTCTAAGCTCTGTTCATTAGAATATTAATTTTGTTATGAAGTGAATACTGCTGATTGTTTTGTGAAGCTCACATTTGTTTGTACATATCTACCTGATAAAGCATATTCAATGAAAATGAATATTTCTCAATTTGTTGTTTATGAATGAAAACCCAGAAGTGCTTCTAAGTGTTATGAGCAAACAATGTACATTGAGTAAATCTATGGCTGAAAACTGCTGTCAGGCAAGATTTAAAAAAAAAAAATGATTATTCATTTGTGTTGCATAATTACCTATGTTTTTTCTTCATCCAACTTTTGTTATCTTTTCTTATTAGTCAGTCAGATAAATGTCAGGACTAACAATCATTTTTTTCAACCTGTTTTTTTTAACAGAGATGCAATGACAATCATTGATTATGTCTACTAACATATCTTTTTTTTTTTTTAAGCGTTTCACCTCAAGCAAGGCGAGAAGCCACTAGGACGCAAGGGGTTACAGAAGATTTGGAGCAAGATCAGATAGGAGTGATAGAGGAAAGGATGAGGAGAAGGATAGTGGATAGATCAAGACAACTGGAGATGTCAATTGACATTACATTTGAATAGCTGGAGATTATAGCTCTCAGGGAAACTGGAATAGGGAAGGGAGTTCCACAGGCAAGAGGTGTGTGACATGAAGCTATTGGAGTAGAAGAGGCGGCTACATTTAGTAGTTTCGACAGTGAAAGGGTGAGAGCGGGATGCCAGCCTCGTAGGGCACTTGAACCCATGAAGTCTGGGAACCAGCAAATGCAGCTCCTCGGAGCAATTGCCATGAAAGTATTTGTAAAACAGACAGAGAGAGGCGATGATGCGTCTGTGAGAAAGTGACTGTAGACGAGATGCCAGAGCAGGGCCAATTATATTGCATATCCACCTCTGGAGCCTATCAAGAAACCCGGGGCAAACAGAAGGGGTTCCAGACCATATATGGCAGCAATACTCCATGCAAGGGTGAATTGTTGATTTGTAGATCTGAAGGATCGATTCCGGGGAGAAAAATTTCCTGCCACGGCACAGGGAGCCAACTTTCCTTGCTGTGAACGAAGCAATTGACTCAAATTATTTGTTCCATCTCAGGTCAGCAGTCAACGAGAAACTGGGCAGCCACAGAGAGTTGCTCTCGAGAAGTTGAGCGTCAGACATTCTAATGGAGGGCAGGGAAGGATCTCTGTGGTGATTAATAGAGATCAGTTTTGTTTTTGAAGCATTAAAGTTGACCAGCCAATTCCTGCCCCAGTTCACAACCGATTGGAGGTCCTTTTCACGATGCACGGCCAGGTTATTTCTGTCAGTGACACTAGATTTGTTTTTGAGGCAGGAATAAATTATGGTGTCATCCGCGTAGATGCCAACTTGGGAATTTATGGCGTCAGGAAGGTCATTTATGTAGATAAGGAATAGAGTGGGGCCTAGGATGTAGCCTTGAGGAACACCTGCGTTCGTAGGATAGGAACTGGAGGAGAATTCATTGAGAACGACCTTCAATTCACGGTTTGACAGGAATAATTGTATTAGGTCAAACAATCGACCCGTAATGCCATAACCCTGGAGCTTGCAAAGAAGGCCGGCATGCCAAACCCTATCAAATGCTTTGGAGATGTCTAGGGCCACAGCATGAGATTCCCCGTTATTTTGAAGAGCTTGGTAGACAGCTTCAGTGATGGCCATAAGCACATCAGCTGTAGATCAGGCAAAGTGGAAGCCATATTGCTTGTCTGAGAGCAGATCATGGGATGTGAGGTGGTTAACCACTTTGGTATTGATTAGGGCTTCGAAAACTTTGCCGAAGAGGGGTAGGAGACTGATAGGACAGTAGTTAGAAGGATCAGAGGGGTCGCCAGAGTTCTTGAAGACAGGAACAATTGAAGAGGACTTCCAGCAGTCAGGAAAACAAAATTCCTTGAGGCAGTAGCTCTATCGTTTAGAGAGAGCAGGCGCCAGTTCAGGCACACATTTCTTCAAGACAATGGCTGGTATCCCATCATCACTAGCCTTGTTGGGGTCTAAATTGGGGATAATGCCCAATACCAAAGACAGGGTTATGTGTAACCCACTCAATAGGGCTTCAGTTCTAAGAGGGAAGTCGGGTATGGGTACACCGGAAGAGTCGAGTGTTGAGTTGAATGAAAATTTCCGAACAAAGCATTCAGCCTTGTTGGCAGAGGAGGTCAGGACTTCGAACTGGTTGAACAAAGGAGGTATAGAGGGTTTGCAATTGTTCAATATGCTCTTGCAGAGACACCAATATGTCAGTTACTTCATCAATATGCTGAGTTATTTTCATCTATATCACTATTTTTTTTTGTGTCTATATTCTAGATTGGACTTCATCAGAGATCCATAACTTTTGCAAAAATCAAAAAAAGTGAAAGACAGAAAAGTACCAGATATCTATAATATACTTAAATTTTGCTGTGAAAACATGAGACTCTAGGAAATGTAATCAAATATTTTATTTTTATGAAGAGAATTTGAATGAATAAAAATGTTTGCATATTTTTTATTTGACAAACTATTTAATTTTTGTCATTTTTAAACATTTTAGAAGTGAAAAAGAAAAAAAATAGTTAAATCTTGATAATATTAGGATATATAAAAAGTTTTTATTTTTTATAGACATTTACTCCAAAGCTTATTTCTTTATACATCTTAAGATTATGACTCCACTTTAATATTCACACACACACACACACATCTATATATATATATATATATATATATATATATATATATATATATATATCATGTCATTATGATGTCACTATTCAGTTGTGTGGCAATATAGTGTTCATTTACATAATCATATAAATGCAGAAAACAGGTTTATTTTAATGCCCAAGGAGTATATACAGTCTATTAATATATGATTTGAATACTGTTAATATACACTTTATTTTTGAACCTGTGCACATATTGATCTGTATATGTAATCATTTATTGTAATCCAGTTCTGTTTCCTGTACTTTTAATCTTGACTAAATTGAAACATATACCCAGTGTGTTGCAATTTTATTTTTCCCTTCTATGTATATCAAAAAGCAATAAATATTGGCAATAATGAAAAAATGTAATTGTAGTCATATGACTACAGCTGAACTTGCTTTATGTAGACAAGGTTTCAATTTTTCTTGCCATTGCTCACTGTCTTTAGCGTTGCTCTATTTCTCCACACTTGGTCAATGACTAACAAAGAAAATATTTCAATAGAGGAAAAATAGAAAAAAATCTATATTTTTCTTATTTTGATTGAAAATTTTTTTGCAGATTCATCCAACATGAGAATACATGTTGTCAGTGCAGCTGCACTTGGGTTGCAGGTATAAGAAGAATCATATTACAGGGACTTATATAAACACCCACCTCAGTGGGGTGATGAGCAGTCTCACAGATATCAAATGAGATTGTAAAGTTCATGTTTTGATTGAGGGGTCTAGGAAAACACACGCACATTCTGTCCAAGAAAAACTAATGAAATATTATAGTAAATGTAATGTTAAATGGGAGAGAATTTGTGTTCTTATTAAAATGCAACCATACATCATTACATGAAGACCGAATCTTGTACTGATAATAAGAAAAAAAGAAATTATTAGTGGACAGGAATAGTAGAAGGAATCACAAACAAAGGCTGCTATATGCATAATCTAAAGGCACTGTTAATAATTTTTCCTATAGAAAAACATCACGAATAAGTTCACTAGAGAAATGCATGGTGAATGATTTTGTTATAAAAATGAACTGAAAATGAGGAAGAAATAATTTTCAGGGAAATGATTTGATATTAATATTAGTGTTAATGACAAATCGGTGCTATTACATTTATTTTAGATAAACATTTACTGTAGGAATTAATTGCAAATAAACAAGAAATGATTACTGAAATAATGTAGCAATTATACATATAATGTGGATGTGCAGGTTGTGCAACAGTTAGTGACATGGAAAGAGAAATTTGCATGCCAAGTTCAAATTCTGGCCAAGTTTGTCATGTTCACTTTCACACAAATACCCTTGGGAATGGTATGAATCTATTTCTTCACCAGCAATAAATTAAATAGAAGAGTTAACTGGACTCTCTTGTTTTGAGGTGGTAACCAGTCTAGGAGGAGGAAAACTGCATTTAAAACTAGCCTGAAGATGGATGAGCTCCTTCAAGCCATCTTACCCTAGACACACCACTACAGATATGGCTGCAGTACATGTAGTGTTTCAACAACCCGGGGACTCATGACAATGTAAAATAAAATTTTTACTGTAAGTTTGCTTAGTAAATTAGTATAGAATAGTACTATTTATGTTTATAAAACTATTTATAAGTATAATGTAAAAGCATTGCTAATGATTTTATAATGGAAATGCATTGAATATTAGGTAGACAGGGATTGTCAGTATCATATATTATGGCAAGTGTTATCAACAGAATAGAACTGTTGTATGTACAATATTATGCAAAAGCTGATGTCATATTGTTGGTTTTGCCACTCCAAAACAAAGAGACATAAAATGTGAATCCTTTCCTGATTAAAAGCTATGACTGGAGGTAAGCAAATAAGTGACATAACAATCTGCTTGTATTCTACTGCTGAAATATTTGATAAAATTGATAATCTAATATGAACTTAGGTTTTTTTATTAAAAAGAAACTCTTTAATGTTTTTAATTATTTCTATGATTAACTTACATTTATTTCTTTTACCAAATTATATTGATTAATCTTTTATTAATGTGCCATATCTCTTCATGATGCAGATGATCATGGCTCTCAACAACTTCCTATTCATTGTAGCACTTAGCAATGTTTGTTTTTTTACTATCCTTCCCACACCCCTGTTCTTCTATCCACTTATACAAGTGAGTTAAGTAAGTGACTCACTTTTTCATTCTGATATTCTTGCCTTTTATTTCATAATATTTTGTTTAGTTTTTGAAAGGCTTCTTTTGCTATTCCAATGTGGCTTTGGATTTTGATTAATGTATTAAATTCATTTTAAACAATGAAAATTGAATTTAACAGTCTTTGAATTTTTATTACATTTTGACAAGACAGTTACTAAAATCATTTTTTTGTAATTCCTTTTCTAATCAACAATGAAAATTAAATAAATAAAATGTAAAAAAAATAAAATTTGAGTTTTTAACATTTTTGAAAACACATGTGTTTTGTGTTTTCTATTTAAAAAGTCATCTGAAATTCAAATATATCTGTGAATTCTTTTTAGGATAATAACCACTATAATGATAATGGTGATACTATCACTGACAAAATAAATTTTCCGCTCTTGCTCAAAATGTTCTGCACAAATGTTACTAATCACTTTATATCTGAAGCAAATGAAATATTTATATCTTTTTGAAATTATTCTAATTTCTGTTCTAAATTTAAATAAATGAATTTGTCTACTTAAGTATATTCCTGTGTGGTTTAGAAACATCAATAACATAGTTATGTATAATGAGTCAATCTACATTCTGATGTGCATTGATTTAAAGGGCATGTCTATGAAATCAAAAGTTCATTGTCATCAGCAAAAGGTTTAATATTTAGGAAGTATTTTTGTACATTCTATTATTCTAATTTCAGCTTTTGTTTATCAGTATCTATGCTATGCATCTATTTTTTCTGAAAGTATCTACCTTACAACAAAAGTTACTTTCCTTCATTTATTCTAAAGATGACTGCTGTGGAAAATAAAACACAAAATATTCTTTATGTGTTTGTGTCCCCTCAAGATGTCTCTCCACAACCTCCTGTCTCCTGAAGCTCTTAATAAATTTGGTCTTTTTGTTATTTCTGCTAATCCCTATTCCACCATCCATTTATTCAAACTCACTTAGTATGTTATGCATTGTTTTTCTCTGTCTCTTTTGCCTCCAATCCATCATGACCATCAGATTCTCCAAGTCTTCTTTCTTCATTATATGCTCTAGAAACCTCAACTGTCTCTTCCTGATGTTAACTTTCCTTTTTGTTACCATTTTCTCTAAAACTTTGTAGTTGCTCACATGCTTGGATCATAGTATACTCAACATCTTTCTGTAGAACCACATTTCTGTTACTTCAAATTTTTTCTTCATTTTTAAGGAGATTGTCCAGCACTCACTGCCAGGACAGATATCACATAACAGTTTAGTTCTCTTTTCCTTGTTTCTAGCAAACTTTTTCTATTTCTGCTAAGCTTTTTGGAAGTAATCTTTGGTGATGCCAAGATGCCTTCAGATTTCAGTATTTTTCCATCAAAATAATTCCCATATATTTAATTTTCCACACTTGTTTGATTTTGGTATTTCTGATTGGCAATTTGCATTTTCAGCTCATCCTTTTTGCTAACAACCATACATTCTGTCTTCTTGCTGTTGATGTTTAATTATTTCTTCTCATTTTCCTTCACTACTTTCTGTAGGAGTTATTATAGTTTTCTTTCTGTGTCTGCTATCAACACTGTGTCAACTGCATATCTTATGTTGTTACAATTGTGACTATAATTAATGAATCCTGGTAGGATTTCTAGTTCTCTCAGAATCACTTTGCTGTATAGGTTGAATAAGTCTTGTAAGAAGACACATATTTTTCTTACAACCCTTTCTAAACTTGTGTATCTGCAGAACTCTTTTTCTATCCATATGCAGATAGTTTGCTGTGAGTATAGATTCTTGATTATTCTAATATCCTTCCTAAATATATCAAGGTTACTGAGAAGTTCCAGTAGATCTTTGTGGCATACTTTATCAAACGCCTTTGTGTAATCTATTAAAACACAAGTACACATCCTTCTGCATTTGTATTGCTCTCTCTGATAAGATTCTGAGCACAAATATGTTCCTTGTTCCAGTGTTTGCACTGTTCTTGTCCTATTTCCAATCTGATTCTGCTGCACATTCTATTCATCAGAATTAAGATTATAAGTTGTGCTATATGGCTCATTAGGCTGATTGTCCAATGGAATTCACATCTGTTTGCATCTGGCTTCTTAGGCAGTGCTATGAAAATAGATCTACTTTGGTCTCTAGTATATCAGCATATAGTAGATATCATTTATTATTTAATATTTCTGTAATCCTTTCTATGTAGAAATTGTCTAAGGCTGCCAGCATCTGCATTACAGTTCCATCTGGCCCCACTACTTCGTTTCTGTTCAATTTAGCTAGTGCAGATTCTGCTTCAGATGTTAATATTTCTGGTCTGTTGACATTTCTGTGTTTTGTCAGTTGTTCTCTTTTGTTGTGGAAAAGTTCTCTGATATATTCATTCTATCTCTGAAGTATTTTTTTTACACACACAAACACACACCTATATATATGTGTGTATATATATATATATATATATATATATATATATATATATGTGTGTGTGTGTGTGTGTGTGTGTATGTTTATGTATATTAATATATGTATATGTTAATATTATTGAGTGCTGGCTTTTTCTTTTTATTATTAAAGCTTCCATTATTTTTAATCTTTTTTTTACATGTGAATAAGTTTATTATACTTGTATTTTCTACTAGTATGTTTCAGATGGAGTCTGATATGTTTGTGTTTAAATGACTTCTAATGGAACTGTGGTCAGATAGGTGTAATGTTAGTCATCTAGATAGGCATATAGTAGTGTGGCCGATGTAATTATTTATGTGTTTGGTTTGATCAGGAACACAGTTCCTTAAGGGGCATTTGAACTCGTAAATTATGTTTGTTCTATGTAGTTTTGATTTTGCAGGTGTGTTGTTATTTTTTAAGGTAAGGTTAGCGGTTTTAAATTTATGCAATAGATAATTAATTTTATTTTTTTGTGAACTGGGACAGTCTATTTCTTTATGATATTTCTAAGTGAAGATTCATCTTGTTTATAGTTGATGTGCATTTAGATTTTGTAAAAGATATTTATGTCATTGTTTTTGTCCGTGTGTCCAATATCACTATTATTTACTTTGGAAAGAAATAGTCTAATCTGGTGGTCAATGAAGTGGTTAGAAAAATCATTGTTAACTAATGTCTGTTTTGCATTGTTGAGTTCTTTAAGGAAAAGTAGACAAGAGGATGAATTCTCGTGTGCTCTTTTTAGGAAATTTTTTATCACTGATATTTTGTATTTGAGTGGCTATTCACTCTTAAAATTAAGGTGGCAAGAGTTTCTGCTAGTGGGTTTTTTATGTAATGAGGTGGTGAAAGTGTTGTTACTGTATTCTACAGGAATGTCTAAGAATAGGAGTTTATTTTTTTGACTTAGTTCATAAGTAATTAAGGATAGAGTTTTTTCAAATATGGTTTTTAGAGAATCTATTTCTTTTGTATTTTTCACTAAAATAAAAATATTGTCTACATAGCAGACATATATTTTAGGTTTACTGACCTGTTTAAATATCAGGTTTTCTACATGGGACATGTAGTAACTGGAGAAGCACAGGCTGAGCGGATTTCTCATACTAATGTTTGGTTGTGGATGTTGGCATTATGGTCATAGAAGGGATCTTTGGTTGTGCATGCATGTAATATTTTTTTGAGGATATTTGGCTTTATAGAGGGAGGTGGGATAGAATTATTTGTATAAACAGAGTTAAGGATAATGTCAATAGTTTGATTGACAGGGACATTTGTGAATATATTTTCAGCATTGAGTGATGCTATGATACCTTGGGTTGGTTTGAACTTTTTATAATTTGAAGAAATTCCTGGGTGAATGTGATATATATATATATATATATATATATATATATATATATATATATATATAATGATAATATTTGGTAATCCATATGGATAATTCCAAAGAGGATACAGATCCAGAGAGTGGTCAATGTCAAAAACAGAGCATATAACAATTAATAATTATATATATATATATGTGTGTGTGTGTATATATGTATGTATATACATATATATATATACATGTATATACATACATATGTATATACATATATACATACATACATATATATATATATATATACCTATCTAGAAACAGTCACAAGTTAAATTCATGAACAAAATTCAAATGGATAGAGATGTCAACTTAATAATCAATAATAAATTTTTTTAAAGAGATTAAAAAGATTCTTAGAAGTAAACTTATATTTTAAAATAAAATTTTATTCTTTTAATGTACTTTCTATGAATATTTTTCTAATCGACTATTTCATAGAAAATCCCCAAAATTTAAAAAAAAATTTAAATCACTAACAAACATCAAATTAAATTATTTGTAGACAGTTTAGAGACATTCAAATTTATATCAAACATTATAATCTTTATGAACCCCCAAAATAACACTTTCAAAGTAAAACAAAATAACAGCGTCTGTTTCTAGGCATTTTTTTTTTACAAAGAAAATTAGTGACAACTTCTCTCATAACTTCCTTCTCCCTTTTTCTCTCTATGGGTTTTTTCTTCTCTGCCCCTTCAATATCAATATATAACTTCTGTTAAGTTAACCGTTTAAATGTGTCAATATCTGCTAACTCACTCATGTCTTCTCACTCCCACCTCATTTCCTCACTTTGTTAATTTACATATGTTTAATACGGCCCATCAAAAATGTGTAAATTTTCTTTTCATTTAATGTTTGGAAGTAAAGTCTGATGATTCGCAGTCCTTTAAAAGGGCTGTGGTGAAATAATTTATTACATGGAACCTTAAAGTGGTCTGTTTTTATTTAAATTATTTGCTCTGGATTTACATTGAGCTCTTTGGATTTTATCCTTCTTATGTTTAACCTTACGGATTACCTAGTTTTTTATAAACTAACTATATATATATATACATATATATATATATATAATATATTTTCTGTTTATATATTATTTTATTAGATATAATTTATTTAATTAAATACTCTGTTTTTTAAATAAGTTTCTGTTAGTCTGGAAACAGGACTCTGCACCATGCCACACAAGCAGGAGAACCCAATCATGGCTCTCAGACAATTTCTGTGACCACACCACATCTGGCCATCCAACAGACCAGATTATAACCCACTTGATTATTATATGCAGGGTGCAGTTGAGTGAGAGACCAAACAAAACTCCTTGTAAAACCAAAGATGAACTGAAGGCAAGGATTATGGCAGCATTCACCAACTTCAACAAGGAGACTGCCCAGAAGAGTTGCAGGAGATTCTGAAGTTATATGGGGGCCGTGGTTGAAGCCAATGGCGATTTTATTGAATAAATTTACTCTTTATTATTTCAAGATATTTTTATGTAATTTTGGTAAATATATCTGTTAATTTGAGATGTCAGTGTTATTTGCATTTTTGTGTAATTTAGATTACAATTTATCCATCGCACCATATATATATATATATATATATATATATATATATATATATATATGGGAGGAGACAGAGAGAGATGTGTGAAATGAATGAGGCAGGATGCTGTAATAAAGGAAAATGATGATGCAGTAAGATGATAATAACGTCAACAATGCAGGAAATAAGTGATCATTTGGTTTACATGCTACCAACAACAGGACGGTGCCAAGCAGTCCTGAGTGAAAGTACTAATCTGAGATGGAAGAAAGGGAGTAGCTCAGTAGGTTAATAGTGTAATGAGAACATGGAATCGGCTGATGGGAATTGGACATAGAAGAGGGGAAAAGATCAAATCTACAATTTCAGATATGCAATGATTACAGAATATATAAGAACAACATCTATCTCGTGCTGTTTAAATCTATGTCACTATCTGCCTATGTATCCTTGTCTGATCAATTTCTATCTTGGTAGGTAGCTATTGAGCTGTCTCAGTCTATTCATATCTATCTCGGTATATTCATATAAATCTATCTCAATTTATTTATATCTATTCATTTCAGTCTGTTCATTATCTATCTGATAAGTGATTTATTTTATTTTATTATATTGATAATAACTGCTGTATCAGTTGATATTGAGCACTTTATTTATATGGACTGCTAGACTTGGATGCATTCTTTACCAGTAATTGCTCCAGTTGATTGCGTTTTTTTTTTCAAAAATAAAATCTTTTTTATTGTTATATATAGTTTGAAGATCATATTAGATGTGAAATTGACAGTTACTCTGCAGTGTTGATTCCTATCCTTATGCTGTGTGTGTGTGTGTGTGCATGTCTCTCTCTCTCTCTTTCTCTCTCTCTCTAAATATAAATATAAATATAAATATAAATAAACACTTACTCTTAAAATTGGAGAAAAAGAAAATGAAATAAATCACCCATGTTATGGTCCGGTTCCTTGTACCACAGTGATGGTCCAAGGTAGATCCAATAAAGAACTCAAACACGTATATGGAACAACACAGATATATTACAAACAGGAATATATACAGAGAAGTAGAAAGTGTTAGTACGAACAATCAGGTTTAGTAGGGAGAACAATGTAGTCTTGACCAGTATCACTATTCCAATGTCTTGTAGTAATTGTCTGAACACGACTCTGTATCAGACTGCCTCTGACTCGACTGACTGACTCCTGACAGACTTCCGACAGACCTCACTCCAGACCTCAGACTGAACTCCCTGTTTCCTCTTGAGGCGCAGTATTTATTACGTATGGAATAGTCCATTATGTTATTATGGGTAAGGTCCCATAACAACCCATGTGGGGAAAAAGTAAAAAACTTGTGAATAGACTGGCCAAGAAAGGGGAGAAACCCTCAAGCAAGTAGACTGGGATGGAAAAACTTCAATCAGGTGGTAGATGAGTCAGTAAATATTTATACATATGCATGTATTTTGTAGTAACAACTTAAGTCCTAATATGGCCATTTTTTTCTTCGTTACACAATCTGCATTTGCCTGTATGGTGTATACATATAAAATCCAGTAAAATTTTCTATGAGGCAAGTAAAATATTGTTATTTATATTGTTCAGACTGTTGTCCTCATCTTTGTTGCCATATTCATGTTTTGGCCACTATATGCTCCAGCCTTCTTCAGGTGATTGGAATTTTTAACTGAACCATTTATCTTGTCCACTTGTTCGAGTTCCACATGCCATGCCTCTTCCAGATGTCTCAATTATCTCCCTTTAACTCAATTTTCCAAATGTTTTGTTCACCACTGCAAGATATTGAACTCACAACACTTTGGGTCAAGTCACTGGATCCAACCAATGCTTTTATCCACTGGGCCATGTGGCCTTGAAATTCCAACCACCTGAAGAAGGCCAGAGTGTACAATGGCCAAACCATCATGAATATGGCAACAAAGATGATGACAACAGTCTGATAAATGTAAATAGTGTAAATAATTATAATACCTCATCCCAGAAATATAGACAGGTATTAAGTTATTGTAAAATATTCAAAAAATAATTTTGAACTATAATAAGAATTTTCTTAATCCTGCCAATAATACTGACAAAGATGTAAGATAAAAGAAGTTTGACCAATGAAAGGGATGTGTCTAGAGAATAATAGTGTATTTCAAGCTACAACTAAGATACTTGCACAAAAATGAAGAGAAAATGTACATAGGAGCCACTGAAAATGAGTGTAAAAAGAGATTTTATAACCTTCAGTTTAAATAATAAAATAATCTGTAAAAAAAAATTACTGCATTGTCTCATTATTATTCAAATGCTAAGGTTTAAGAAATCTCCAAAGAGTGAATAGAAGAAAATAAAAAAAAGGCCTTAGTATGGCATTATATATATATATAGTGGATATTTGATATGCTGGTAGTTTAATGGATAGCATCTCAGAATGAAAAATAAGAAAGCCAAACAACATAAGATACACAGATGACACATATTTGATAGTAGGCACGAAAAGAAAATTACAAAAGCTCCTCCAGAAGGTGGCAAAGGAAAGCTAGAAGAAATAATTTAACATAAAGCAAAAGACAGAATATATGGTTGTTAGCAAAAGGATGAAACCAAAATGCAAATTAAAAATCAGGGATACCAAAATCAAACAAGTACAAAAGTTGAAATATCTGGAAAGTGTTCTAACAGAAGACAGAAAGTACAACACTGAAATCCTAAGACACATTGGAAGAGTCAAAGATGTATTCCAAAAGCTAAGCAAAGTATTAAGAGACAGAAAAAATTCATTAGAAACAAGGGAAAGAGTACTGAACTGTTATGTGATATTTGTCTCCTATATGGCAGTGAATGCTAAACAATCTCCTCATAGATAAAGAAGAGACTTGAAGCAACAGAAATGTAGTTCTACAGAAGGATTCTGAGGATACCATGGACTGAACATGTGAGCAACTATGTGGTTTTAGTGTAAATGGAAACAAAAAGGAAATTTATGCTTAATATCAAGAAGAAACAGTTGAAATTTCTGAGGTATATAATGAGGAAGGAAGGCTTGGAAAATTTGATTCTCACAGGACAGACTGAGAAAAAGAGGGACAGAGGAAAACAACACATAACATACTTGATGGGTTTGAGGAAATGGATGGCAGAACAGGGTTTAGGTGAAATAGCAAAAAGGAAAAATTTATTAAGAGCTACAAGGGACAGGGAGTTGTAGAGAGCCATGATCGCCTGAGAGGATACAGTACATAAAGAATAAAAAGTAAGAAGCAAATGTTAGCTGAACAAGAACACATACAAGGTCTGTAGTGCTTGCAAGAGAAAAAACAATGCCTACTATTACCACTCCCAGAGAATGACCACAATAAATTCCTGACGCAGAGGAAAAGAGTGAATTATAAAGGAAGAGCTTATTCTGAGATAAGAGCTTGTTTTGACGTAGTCGGATGGAAGACTAGTTTTGGAAAGCAGGAAATTTACTATCATTCAAATTGAAACTAAAATTGGTGGATACATAGGAAGATCAGAGTTAACTTTCTCATAACCACTATGCTATTTATAGATTTTCTTTGAAATTCTATGCAATGAGCAAATTGAGGCATGTAATTCACTGTATCTACTCTCATGTATATATGTCCATGTCTGCATCCATATCTAACTTGTACATTTACATCTTGACTATTATTGTTGTTTTGCTTATGTTAGAACTGGAACAATGAAATCTTATTTTTTAATTATTTTGTCAGGTTGATGCAAAATTTCCCAGCACTATCTTTTGAACAATGTTGAATTCTTAAAAGGGTTCTTGACATTTGCCAAGTACTTTATTGTTAATGCACTCAGTCAAATGTAGTACATCATTTACAAGCCACAGGAAAGTTTCTGAATCTTTGAAAATGTGTTCCACATGAACTTACAGAAATGAACATCAGTCAGTGTGAAAAATACTTATCTTTAATTTCTTATCAATACAGGAAAGTTGTTCTAGTCATTAGTAGTCATTAGTGAAAAAAAAATGGATTTATGAGAATTCAGGACAGACTTTAACATCTTAACCTAAATGGATCTACTGGGTAAGGGGTTCTTTGTGCTTGGTTAGATTTAAAGGAACTCTTTATGATGGATTTCTGGAATCTAAAATAATGTAACTACAAAATGTTCAATGATCTTATTTGAATAATGCAGTTGAAGAGAAATATTTTTTCTATACATGAAAGTTAAAGAAACATTTTACTGCATCAGAATCCTTGTCCCCAACTAAATCAAATGCAGTAATCAAGGTCTTGAAAATTTTGTTGAATGAAAACCAGAATCTTTTTATTTTAATTTGTAATATATAATTGAAAGGAAATATGGTGTACAATAATAGAAAACTGATAAAATATTATGATTTTATATGATTAAAAGATATGGCTTAGAATGCCAGAAATATTCGTATCACATTAGTATATATACAGAATGTATCAAAAATACTTTTACAAATTTTTTTTCCTCACACCAAAACAAGGTCAAAAGTCCATTTAAACATATGTCTGCAAATCCTTCATTTATGAGTTTTTAAGTTTAAAGAAAGCTTATGGTAGATGACACTGTTTTGCCATGTAGACTAGGTTACATTTGTCATTCATACATTTGTGGCTAGTCTGTCTTCAATGTTTAATGGGTATAGCAGTGAGTTAACTGAGAAGAATTCTGTTTAACAATAACAGGGTATTCATATGAAGTTTATATGATTTTTACATACAGCTACAGGAATGGTAATGGACATGAGGCTGCACGGCTGTATCAGACTGCATTTCCAGACTGAAGGGAGCTGAGTCAACAAACTTTTACAGGTGTTTATCATTACGTTGCTGAGATAGGATTCATGGAACCACAAACTATGGATTGAGGAAAACCGAGATCCATTTATATGCCTGACTATGAAGAACACATTCTGCAGACTGTCAGAGATGATTCAATTACAGGGGGGGGGGCGACACTATTTTTGGGACACTTTGAAAAGTGTTTTTAAAGGTGTTTTTTTTTTGCTTCCAAGAGCTTTTGTGTTGATGAGTAGGTAGTTCAGCAGTAACTGTCCATTAATGGTATGAACATTGATTGACGGGTTTGTTTTTGGTTTCATGTTTTCTTTACTTTTACTTCAACTTAGGCGACACTATTTTTCGGACATGACACAAATTCCGGGTTTTTAATGATTTAGTCGTCGAACGTCTACAATATGCAAATTTTCTGCAGGTAAATTGTACCCTGACCATTACATTTGAGTATCTTTACCATTCACTGCGAAAACGTATTAAAATCCTGAAGAAGAATGCATTCAAAAGAAGTCATCAGTTTGGTCCAAAAGAAGAGAGAAGACGGGCTCAGCATCCGAAAGATCGCCGCTGAGATGAAGCTACCGAAGTCAACAGTTGAATACATGCTAAGTACAGACTATGAGCGGAAGAAGAAGAAGAGAGGACGGAAAAAAACAATTTCCAAGAGAACAGAAAGAAGAATGAAGAGGAGTGTTACGAGGTTGTTATCATCTGGAGAAAAGGTGACAGCGAAGAAAGTAAAGGAGAAGTGTGAACTTGACGTCAGTGTTCAAACTGTACAAAGAAAGCTACACGAAATTGGACTTAAGTATGCTAAAATCAAGAAAAGAATTACACTAACGAGAAAACACAAGGAGGCAAGGCTGGGAAGCGCCAAAAGATGGATAACAAACCATGTCGACTTCAAGAAAGTGATATTTACTGATGAAAAACGTTTTAAGTTCGATGGAACTGACGGGTGGTGTACATGGTCGAGAAAAGGTGAACCTGTTATTCTCAACAAGAGACAGATGGTAGGAGAAGGAGTCATGGTTTGGGGTATGGTGTTTCCGAATGGAAACTTGTGGCTCGAGTGGTTAAAAAGACATCAAAATAGCTTGAGCTACAGAGAACTTTTGGAAAAGAGAGCCCTACCACTCGTAGAAAAAGAAATGGGAAGTAATTTTATTTTGCAATAAGATAACTGCAGCATCCATGTGGCCAAATCAGTGAAAAATTGGATGTGTGAAGCAAATATAACTACTCTGGAATGGCCTGCAAGAAGTCCAGACTTAAATTTAATTGAAAACATATGGGAAATGCTTGCAGAGCTTGTTTACGACGGGCCAGAAATAACCAGAGAGGCTGAACGGTGGCAGCGCATACAAGATGCTAAAAATAGACTGCTAGAAACCCGAAGAGACGTTATTATGAATATGAAGATAGACTGATAGAAGTCATTGAAAAAAAGGGTGCTGCCATAAACTATTAGCATTGTTTCTGCAATGTCCGAAAAAATACTGTCGCCTGTGTAATGTGAAAATTTGTAAAAAAATAAAAATACTTCTAATTTGAATTCTGCTTTTCCATTTGTAGTATTGAAACAGTTTTTAAATGTTATTGCCATTACACTAACAACAGTACAGACTGCCTGTGCTAACTAAAACTTAAAAAAATAAAGTGTCTGAAAAATAGTGTCGGCCCCCTGTATCAGCGCACATCAAGTGGCTCTAGTATATTGTATATCTTATAGTATCACATGAAGTGTACTTCAAGAGCAGTTCCTGTATCTGTATCATTTGCAACGTGTGCAAGGTCTTTCACTGTCTGACCACTTACCATGGGAGAACTTTAGCTGTTGTTTTATTGCACAAACTGCCGATCCATTGTTTGTCTCTTCAGTCTTGTTTACGAATGAGGCAACATTTGGAAAAGATGGAATAACAAATAGATTCATATATTTTCCTAGCACGTCTTACAGGAGCTGCTTACAGGGACTTTATTTGAACACACTGCCAGACCAGCTAGAGGATGTAACCCTGCTAATACAAAGTAGCATTTGGTTCATGAATGATGCGGCTCCAACACATTTTAGTCACATTGTTTGCAATGCACTGGCTGACATCTACCATGAAAGATGGAGAGATAGGGGAGGACCGGTTTCATGGACTACACATTGGCAGCATTCACCAACTTAAACAAAGAGAGCGTCCAGAAGAGTTGCAGGAGATTACATAGTCGTCTGTAGGGCATGTTTGAAGCCAACGGCGATTTTATTGAATATATTTGCTCTTTAGCATTTCAAGATATTTTTGTGTAATTTTAGTAAATATATATGCTAAAATGAGATGTCAGTGTTATTTTCATTTTTGAGTAATTTAGATGACAATTTATCTATCGCCCCATATATATATATATATATATATATATATATATAATGTAATGAAAAGATTTCGACTTGATCGTTTTTACAAAATGAGTATTTCAATGACCAAACATTAGAATAGATTTTGGGATGCGTGTTGACCTCAAAACGTTTAAGCACCTCTTCTTAACACAAACATACACGCATACATACACAAGTACACGAGTAAAGATGAATAATAATCCGATGTAATGCTAAATATATAAAGTAATTAGGAAAAGCTTCTATTTTAACGTGTTTTTCAGAAAATAATTTTATTTGACAAAAAGAAAACTTTATTCGCGAGACAAAGCGTGGACGTTTGATTTCTCACATTATTCCAGTACTAATTTAGTAAGAACAGGGAATGAATTGAAAAAGCCCGGTCGTATATTAATCTTAGGTAACTGATAATTTATCAGTGATAAATCATAGCACTCTCAATGTAACTTCGTCCGAGTAAATTTTCATTTTTTTTCATTTAAGCAGAATTTTCTAGATCAAACAGGTTTTAGTCAATCACCTTTTAGAATTCGTCCAGTTTCAAAACATTCTTACTCCAAAATTCTGAACACTTTCATTTATAGTGTCAGAGTTAACTCCTCCTTTAGTTCGTTAACCCTTTCACCAGGGTATAAATATTCGCTGACCCTTCGTCTCGATCTCTTTTTTTCCTCAGGCTTTCAGCCTTACCACCTCGCAGATGTGAACACTCACAGAGACAGCGTTTCCCAAATGCTGGGAACACGCTAAGCAAAATACACGTACGTACGAACACTCACCACACACACACACACACACACACACACGCACGCGCGTGCGCGCATAATATTCACCACACACACTCTGTCAATGTAACTGTCCATGTAACTTGTAACCTTTCTTGTTGTTATTAATATATATATTTATTTACATATATTTATCGGTCTTGTGTTTGTTTTTCTTTGCCTTCTTTGGACTTTATTAAAGTCTAGCTTTCTCGTGTAGTTGAACTGGCTAGCAGGAAAATCTTAACCCACATGTATTCATCTACTTATACTCAACAACATCGCCGACGTGCGAAATCCTACATATTAGTAACCTCGCCGATACAGTCCCCTACAATAGCATTGTTATAAAATAAAATAAGACATATCTCGGCTGATTTACAGGCAAATAAACTAACATACTCAAGAGCGAGAGCCGGGTGTGAACGGGACAAGGCCCCGTCACAAAATGACCATTATCTTCGTTTACGCATGAGTTCCGGTCGAAAAATAAAATAATATTTTAAAGTGTTTCTATTTTTCGACCAATAAAAATGCTTCCCTCCTAATTATACTCGTGTCGTTTTTCGAGCCTGTTAATCCATAAAAAGAAAACGCCATAAAAAGGCTCACACGGTGAAGTACAACAGCAGTCAACAGGAGGCCAGGGAAGAGACCTGTCACGGTCAGGCTGAGCGGTCAGCAGCAGCCAGCAGCAGCAGCAGCGCTACGCCAACGAGCGAGAACTACTATGAGAGATCAACCCAGATCTTAAGCCGGCCTATGAACTATACCACAAGGTAGCTGTCCCAAAACCACACGTTCCTATTGAAATAAATCACGTAAATCTATTTCTACTGTTGTCGTATTTCCTTCTTGCAACCATACGCTTGTCTATAACAGCATCTTGCTAATTATGTCTGCACACATGTAAATGATTTGATCTTATAAATAATGTAAGCAAAATTAAAACTACAAGTAAATTCAAATGTGAAAAAACAAACAAATGCATTTTCTTTATATTCTGTTAAAATGAAAATTAAACGTCTAACAAAGTCAGCAAAGAAAAAGACAGCGCAAAAATAAAATAAAATCTGGCATAATTATATGTGTTTTTTTATGAGCCCTGAGAATTATATGTGTTTTTTTATGAGCCCTGAGAATTATATGTGTTTTTTTATGAGCCCTGAGAATTATATGTGCCTGAATTATGTTTTTTTTTTTTTTATGAGCCTGAGAATGTGAAAAATATACGGAAAAATATTTTCAGCCAAAAAATCCTTCACAACACTACTCCTGACTTTCATCAGATGCTTGTCAAGCTGGATAACTTCCAAAATATTTCGAACTGAAATCTTTATTTAACCTTCGGTGATAGATTTTTCACGTTCCGCTCTCCATGTCTAGAGATATGTCGTCTTGTTCTTATTTAGTACTGCTTAGTTATTGCCTGCCTTATTTTTACTGAGTCTAAGAGAATTTTTCCCCGTACTGCTTTAAACTAGAGACTATATAACATTTAAGAAAATAGGAACATTCTATAATTACATCATGCGACTCATGACTAATAATCGCCTAACAATACAAAGAAACCCTTATAGACACAACTGGTCTGACTCCATTCGTCTCCTTAATAAAGAGTAAAACCTTTAAAGCAGAGGTTATATGATCACATTAATTGAAGTAAAAAGATTATCAAAAAGAAGCAAGAGGACCCATTAAATAAGGTCGCATGACAACAATCAAGTGAAGACAACTCGATGTTGGATCCTTAAACCAAGATAACTCAACTGGGACCATGAATCATATGAATGCACATTCTGTTAAAAGTGGAGAGAGTGTTATCTGATGATCTTACGCCAACCTATAGTTGGACCAAAAGAAACCCAGCATCAGAATTGTTTCGTCTTTTAAGAACCGATGAGCGGTTATTCGTTATGTTCAGCACCAGCGTAACCGAAGTTCAGACTATTTAGTATCGGTAGTAGAGTAACATGTTGTTCCGAAAGTGATGAGGTTGTGCTGTGCAAGATATCATCTTCTTCTTAGCTATACTCCTTTATACGTACTGGACATTTTTAGAGCGATTTCTCCAGTTTAGTTCATTTTTTTTTGTTTTTCTTATCATTAATGTTGATTTGAAGCTATTATTATCCAAACCCAAAGTGCCCAGACATCCTACTTTTGATCATTACGTTTTTCATCCTGCACGACTTCAAGCAAGATGTTAACTAATCCTTCCTCTTGCCTAAAAAAAGAATTATTATTATAAATGGAAATGGCCTTAGTGCCCAGGCATGTACCAAAAATTCCTGGTTAAGAGAAAATTCTTTGAGATGGTAAATATAGAGCAGAAATACAAAAAATAGACAATGGTAAATAGGTTTGTGCACTTAATTTGCTTAGCAGCTTAGAAAATAAATGCTGCTCCAGAAAAATTAAAATGAATATATATTTTTTCCAAGTATTTATTTTTTTTACTGTAAGGATATATATATATATATATATATATATATATATATATATATATATATATATATATATATACACAATTTGTTTGTAGAAATCCGTTTTAAGAAATAAAATATCGTGAAAAGCATTCATCAAACTATAGTCATATTTAACAAATAAATAATTCTTTTCAGTGTATTTTATACAACTTTTAATTGCAACTCAACATAAAACATGTTTGATTGAGGCTAAATTTTCAGGCGTACAACTTTAGTAATTAATTTAAGTATTATAAATATAGGATGTTTGGGAAGCATTACAGTTATTAGTACAGAAAGTGTATTTTTCTTTAATTTACTTTTTCAATATTTCTAATAATATTATAATTTTTGTTTGGTATGGGTAAATAAAATTTCCTATATCTAAGCTAACGTCACTAACCATTTTCAAAGAGGTTAGCTGAAAGTTCTCAGAAATGGGAAGTTTATCCTTTATCAGAAGTTGTTAGAAATATTGAAAAAATAAAAAAATAATAATCAACACGGAACTTTCGATGTTTTCCAGTCTGTACGCGCGTGCGCACACACACACACACACATATACTGGGGAAATTGTAAGACAAGATGGAAAAAGTTTTCCATTTTATCGTACAATTTTTTATTCAGTATCACCACAAGCAAAGAAGTACAGTCATTAACACGCAAGGAGTTGCAGGATGTGGAGGAATTAGGAACAGAAACATTAGTAATGAGTAGAAAGAGAAAAGAGCAATCAGGAAGACAGTAGATAGCAATTGACATTGCATTTAAATTTTTGCTGGAAAGCATGGAGACGGGAGGGAGATCCACAAAAGAGAAGTGCGAGAAAAGAAACTGTCAGTATAGAAGTTACAGTTACAGCTGCAAATTGATGAGATCTCGCTGCCAGTCTAGTATTGCACTTAAATTCATACAGTCTAGGTACTATAGTGAAGAACTCATCTGAACAATTATCATGAAAGTATTTATAAAAAAAGGTACAGAGAGGCAACCTTATGGCAGTGAGCAAGTGATGGAAGCTGAGCTGCCAGATTAGGACCAATAATATTGTTGGTTCTTCTTTGGATCTTATCAAGGAGCTCCAGGTACATAGCAGGGGCACTAGACTATACATGACAAATATTCTAAGCATGGACGAATGGTAGACTTATAGATATTCAAGATAGATTCCAGAGAAAAATATTGTCACACATGGCACAGTGAAATGACTTTCTTAGAAGCTGACCTAGCAATGGATTTAATATAGTCTTTCCATTTTATCAACAGAGATAACATCTCAAATTGATTGAAAAGGGGGTACTTATTTAGTACCCAATTACAGAGACACCAGTCATCACAAGAGCCAAAAATTTTAGAAGTTGTGGTGCTTCATTCTCACAGGAAACAAAGGACATGCTTATATTTGTTAGGAGCAGTAGTTAATAGGCCCCTGTTATGATGAGAGTTGTCAGGCTGATATAGCTGGAAATAGTGGTTCCTGTGTGCTATGGTGGCTGAACATGGATGGAGAGGATTGCGATTTCACCAAGAAGAAACCTCAGTGGTGCAATTTTCAATTGGGAGATTGAAGATGTTAGACCAAGGAGCATCATGAAGAAAATCCCACAATGAGTTCCAATCAGCATGCTGGTAATGGAAATAGGTCATGAATGTGTGTATGGGGGGGTGTCCTGTTTAATGGATGCTTGGAAGGAGATATCAATAGCTACCATAGAGTGATCCCAGTTACCAAGAGGGCAGTACTGTGAAGCTCGGCAAGAGTCGAGGAGAGGAGGTAAGAAATAGATCCACTAGAGAAGCCTGTTGCTCAGTTTGGCTAGGGAAATATGTGAAAGATTGGGCAATGGAAAAAATTAATGTTTATATACCAGCAAAATCAGTACCTTTAGAATCTTTCAACTACGTGTCATGGTGAGCATTAAAATCACCAAAGACAAAGATGTTCGCAGATAAATGGAGAGAAAGTGCCTTTTCTATACTGTCAGCTATTGCATCTAATATACTGCAGTCTTGGGAAGAGGAGGAGCAATAAAGGAAAAAGAGATAGCTGATAGTTTAGTAGTGAAAGGCAGAAGCACATGAAAGAAAAGTCAGCATCCTCGAGAGATAATTCTCTGGCCATCGGCAGATTATCCCGGATGTAAACACCAAGGCTATGTATGCATGTGAATACCCTGGAATCAAGAATTCATTCATATTTAAGAATACAATGGAAGAACTTAAGTTGGTTTCATAAAGGGCAAAGACATCTGACAACCATTTCATGAGGAAAGATTCTACACTGCAGATTGGAATGGATACTGTGAATATTGGAGAAAGAAAGATTGAGGTGTGTGTGTAGGGGATAGGTGTTTTTTTGTTAGTTAGTTTAGTTTTATTTCTTTTTGTTTTGATTTCCATGAGATATGTTCTGAGGAAAGATGAAAAAGACCTTCATAATTGTCCTTATTTGTCATCAATGGCAATACCAACCAGCCAGTGCATGGCTGAGAGCAGAGCATAATGTGGCCTCAGGGTTACCTACCAGAAATGCGTGCAGTGACAACTACCCATGCATGACATGGGACTACAGATAACCTGATATTATGTGACTACTGATTAAAGCAACCTTTCTAAATGCTGCCAAAGAGTTCGGGCTCCTATCGACCAGTCGGAAGCAGCAGCCAGCAAACTGCCAACCCGGTACACTCATAATGGAAAGTCACAGCCACTGGTTAGTCTGATCACCAAAAAGTTGGCTGTGGAAAGAAAGAAAGAGAACCGGTAAATCATATCCTGAATAGGGAACAAGGGATGAACCTCTACTCCTGTTCTATAGGCATGAAATGCATGCAGACCGGAAAATAGGTGAGCCTCTCTACACCTATTAACCTGTAAAAAAATTGCAAAAGAATTCATATTAAGTAATGACTTAGTATAAGTTCTTATGTCTACTACCAAGTAAAAAATTGGGATGGTAAAACTTAATTTTTCAGCATTGATAAATAACAGTGGGTTGTTGTGGGGAGAGGCTGAATAAAAAGTTTGATTATATTAAATAGCAATGGAGAAGAGAAAATAATGACAGAAAGGAAGGATAAATGAAAAATATACAATAATAACAAACAATTAAATATTTACAAACAACTTCATGGCACAAGGCTTTCTAACTTACTTACAAGGGAATCTTCACATGTTTCTTTCCAATCTTTGAGTTGGACATTTTTTTCTTTTATGAACATACCCTGACCGACATGATTTCAGTCGTGGGTTAGTGAAAATTACAAGCAACTAAGATATATCTCGCATTACACAGCCAAATACGGTGGGTTGTGGTTGAGTAGGAGTGGGTGTGTGTGTGCAAGCAGGGGAGGGGGAGGGGGGGGTTAAGAGTCCAAGAAAAGCCAATGTCACTACCTTGGGATGGGTGGTGGAGGTGGTAGAGAGGTGAATAGTTCAGAGTTTCACTTGTGATTAGTGGTATCAATCTTCTTTTAAATGGCAATCTCTTTTTTTGGCATTTATCAAGGCTTTAGAGGCATGCACCAGTCACCAAAAATAAAAAAAATCAGCCCTAAACAAATGACAAACTTCACATGATATATGTATATATATATGTTTATAAGGTATATTTAGGCAGAAATAATTTTTCATAAATTGAGCTGATAAGTTTTCTCTATTTGATTTTTTATTGTATTTTTCAAATTTTCAATTAAGATGTTCCCCATCGGAATCATAATTGTGGATAAACTGTTCAAAGTATTTATCTATTGTTCCATTTTTACTTCTGATTGACAAGATTTCCTTGGCTACATCCTGGCATTTTTGGAATGCTAGAATTCAAATTATTTGAAATATACGTGCATCATATAAGTGACATCTAGTGTAAAATGGTTACTATAAATAATGTCATGTGTAAAATGGTTACAAAGTCTAGCCCAGTGTTGGTCTTCTCTTCCCATATACCTTGGAAGCTAAAGACAGTGAACTGACCTACTGGATATGTATCTTCTACTGTCTTCAATGAATGTGGATATGATTTCTTGCCCGTGTCACTTGTCTGTTATCACAGAGAATTCTAGCCATCTGCCAAAGTATGGTGGTATTGTATACTGTTACCTTTAAATACTGCTATCTTATGGCTTTTGCCAAATCAATGTATAATACTGTTCAAAACAACAGAAAGGTTGTTAGAAAAATGTATATTCATACTTAAATGATATAGTATGTATAAAAAATTAATATCTTTATGAGTGACAACAAAAGTAAAAGTTATATTGTACAGTGCAAATTGCTCAGTTTTTCAGAAAATTGTGGTCATATGAAAGTGGCAAGGACTTATTTATGCTTCTGCCCTTGGTCCTAACAATTAACTGGTTTCAGCTGGGTAGTTTCAAAATAATATCAGCTCAAGTCTCTGGGAGGCCATCTCCCACCCCAGGCTGTACCTTTCTTTTGGGTAGGGGCTGGTGTGATTACCCAGTGCTTGAGGCATCCCAAAAGGAGAAGTGCCATGGAGTATTGAGTAATCTTTTCAGGGTATCACCATTAAACCTACTTTAAACTTTGCATTGAGTCATATTCCGTAGAAATGTGGGTGCACTGAAAAATCCACTTATTTATGCTTTTGCTATATCTTCTTATTTACTTATTTTATGCATCAATAATATTAACTGTAAGAAAGATTTATTTATGAGAAATAACAAATGAAACTTGTCATCCATGGATTGTTTTAAGTGATGACATTGATGTGGTGTAATATCTCCTCATGGGTAATAGCAATTGCTCCGAGGAGCTGCATTCGCTGGTTCAAGCGCCCTACGAGGCTGGCATCCTGCTCTCACCCTTTCACTGTCGAAACTCCTAAATGTAGCCATCTCTTCTACTCCAATAGCTTCATATCTCGCACCTCTCGCCTGTGGAACTCCCTTCCCTATTCCAGTTTCCCTGAGAGCTATAATCTCCAACTATTCAAATGTAATGTCAATCGACATCTCCAGTTGCCTTGATCTATCCACTATCCTTCTCCTCATCCTTTCTTCTATCACTCCTATCTGATCTTGCTCCAAATTTTCTGTAACCCCTTGCGTCCTAGTGGCTTCTCACCTTGCTTGGGTCGAAACGCTTAAAAAAAAAGAAGAAAAAAAAGAAAAGGATCTTGTGTCTCCAATGAATTTATGACATTGGAGGGGGGCACTCTACATTTCAATTTTCATAAGATAGAATTCATATAAAATACAAATTTTATTATAACCGAATTATGTACAATGATAGATCATATGCAATATAGATGAACAATTCAACTAGAAAAATGGAAAAATACAATGTATCTAAATACAAATTAAAGGCATGTTATAATAGATTATTCTATCTTGAATAAATCAATGCTTTGTGGCAACTTTTTACATCAACTTGAGATTTTTCTTGTTAAAAAACTTAATAATATTAACATATTCAGCATTATGGATAAAAAATAAGGAATTTTATATAGTGGTTATCTGAGACTTAACATGAGCAAAACAAATTCATGGATTTGGAAAAAAAGCACCCAGAATGACATCAAAATCTGTGAAAACTTTTCATCCTTTAATAGACAGTTGTGGTTAGTTTTAATTTGTAATGTATATAAATGTAGATAGATAAAAGTAAATATTGATAAGATAGCAAAGGTTGTAAAGAGCTACCCTTATGGGTCATAGCACTCCAATTAGACTAGTGGTTCACAAAGTTTTAAAAGCTGCCATCCATTTAGCTTCCATGTCACATGTTTACTATCCCTGAACACATAGAAAAGACAGCAAATTTAAAGCAATGAATTTAACACTTTGAGTTAGTGCATGAATTTCACAAATAAAACTTAACTTAGTCAACCAGTTTATTTAGTATTTCAAAGATGTAAATTTATATCTCACCTGTAATCACAGTTTTAATGGGGATCAGTGTGTTTGGTGTAAGGATGCCAGCTTCTTAATATCAGGCTGAAAATATCAGTGGGGAAAAGCAATAATGTACATCTTCACTTTGGTTCACAGTTCAATATAGCACTCAGAAATATATTTTTAACCAAAAACATTAGAATTCTTTTAATTTTGGCTTCAGCACAACATCATTTTGAAGGAAAATTAATTCTACCAATCTGCTACCACCCCTTTTTTTCTCATTCCCACCTTAGTGGGTCAGTAGTATCCACTTTGTGAATAACTAATTTAGATGAAAATAGCATTGTCAAATTTTGCTTTGTGGCCTTTCAACTTATCTAAAGATATCAGCCTTAAATTGAATTTTAAGAATCATCTTACAAAATCAGTTAGACTTACATATTAGCAAAGGTGATATAAAAAGATTAATGTATATAAAGTACACATGTGTAGTAAGTCAAAGTCTTGAGCCAAAACTTTAAAATGTAATTGGACAAAATTTATAATGTTACTGTCGTAAATATCATTGTGAATCAAGAGTCAAAAATTCACTGGTTCCTGAATTGCAGCATAATGAAAAATAAATAGAGTTAGTTAAAATCTGTGTAACGATGAAATTAATTCCAGTAAGAATGTTAAAACATACTCAAGTATATTATAATAATTGTTAATCTTTTACCTTATCTTTTCTTCTTATTATTACTCTTTTTGTCTCAACTCTCTAAGATTGAACAGCCTTCAATATCAGTTGCATGAACACAGAATAAGGAAGTTGTTTTTAATGAGACTTGAACTTACATCTTATAATTTTGGTAGCTTGCCTTTTATGGCAAATGCCTTAATTGGTTCATCCACATAAGAGCTTGCCTTTTATGGCAAATGCCTTAATTGGTTCATTCACATAAGAGCTTGCCTTTTATGGCAAATGCCTTAATTGGTTCATCCACATAAGAGCTTGCCTTTTATGGCAAATGTCTTAATTGGTTCATTCACATAAGAGCTTGCCTTTTATGGCAAATGCCTTAATTGGTTCATTCACATAAGAGATGAATGTCAAATTTTGAGTTACTTCCTACCTTCATATGCTTCCACTGAATGAAGTGATAGCTTTGTAACTTTCTGGGATATGAGATGAATCTTTTTTTTTTATTTGTACGCTATGCTACTTATTTTAATGGACAATAGTTTGGGGCTGATGTAACACTAACATGAAAAAACTAGTCAGAAATTAGTAAGAAAAATACTTTATATAAGAATACATGCTATTAGCAAAGTATTCTTATTTTTCTGAAAATTTGATGTTTTAGTTTAAAGTATTAACGTATTTAAGATATTTTATTTAAAAAAAATGCAAACCCTATCTAATGTTCTTGACTTTTCTTTATGTCTGAGTGAAGAAATTTTCATGAAATCAATCTGGATGCTAATAGTTTTGTTTCAGGTCTCTCATACTACTGGTGTACGTCATTTAACGGTTATCAGTGTGGAAAATGAAATCGGCCAACTGAGTTCAAATTCTGGTTGATTCTATTTTATTCACTTTGAACTAATGCCTTTGTAAAGGGCATGAATCCATCTCCCTTGAATAAAATAGCAGAGAAGACTTGGTTCTTGTGTCTTGGTTGGTAATCAATCTAGGAGAAGGAAAATTCTGAATTCAAAACCAGCCTAAAGGAAGATTGGTTATTTTACCATAGACACAACAACTAGGATCTAGAGATGCAGTATATGTAGTTCCTCTACAACCTTAAAAATTTGTGGACTTGTGATATTATGTGAAAACTAAAACATCTACAAACAGTTAAAGAGGAGGGTCAGAAAATTTCTCAAGTTATAATAGTATAAGATACTACAAGAAATCAAGCATCTGATGTTTTATTTGAGAATGCTAAAAGATTATTTTGTTTGGATATTTATTAACTTACCATATTACAGTTCAAGAGCAAATGGAAGAATAAGAAAATTGTGTAGCACCATTCTTCCAAATTTGAAAGGTTTACATGTTGTAAAAATCAGTATTTGAACATTTGGCTATTACCTGAGCTAAAACAGTGATTTCAAGCACTGTGGGGTATACATAACAAGCTTAGTCATGTGGCTGTTCAAAAATGATGCAATAATATTTACTAAACTCTAGTTGGTATAACATTAAACAGTAGTAAAAAGATGGGCTTGCTCCACCTCTCCAAATGGGGAGGAGCTATTCTCCTTAAAAATCAGCATTCAAAATCCTTCCTTATTTCTAAGCTTAACCTTGATGGGGGGATTGATAGCTATTTCAGCAAAGAAGCAGCACAAACAGAGAAAGTAAAGAATATTTGGAAGTAAATTTTATTCATAGCAATTATAATTGGTAAATGTATCTGCAAGTGACCAGTTCACCTTATAATCACTTGTCGGATGCAGGACAAAGATCAATCTTTTTCTTAAAATAGAATACTCTTAAATTTTTTAACTCTTTCTAAGAGAGTGGAAACATTGGATATGTTCCAAATCCATTTAGCAGTACATTACAAAAATAAATATGAGCCAAATTTCTTATATGAAATATTCATAGGTATCTATCTCGTTCTAATATGTTCTTGTCAATCATTAATATCTCAAACAGTCTTTGTTTATCTGGGCCATGTCTGGCCTGGTCCTGGGGTGCTGAAATCACTTACTGTGGATTGTACCTAGATATTTTTGGAACAAAACCATCAATGTTGGTTGGCTCCATATTTTAAAATGTAGAATGTGTCTAAATGTGGGGTGTATCAGATAAATAGACCCTCTAGGTGGGTTTTGATTCAGATCACAGAATATTAGAATTTTTGAGCTAGTGATATGATATGAATACAAGAACAAACTTTTCATGCATAAAATAACTGTTTATTCAATTCTGGACTGCAACAAATCAAGGGTATGTGCTTTTGGTTCTTTCTTCAAACATTCAATCTTCTTGCAAGTGTATAGTGATTTTCCAAGCATAGCTTGGATGTGGCACAAGGCCGAAAGTAAGGGGTACCCAGTGAGGATTGAATTCACTACTCAGTCATAATTGTCCTAGCGAGACAAGCTTTCTAACCATTACACCACCCCGAGGTGCCCCTTCTTGCAAGTGTATATCAGGCATTTATATAACTTCCTATTATCAGTTTGTTTTGTGTGTGTATGTCTTAAGTTCAGCAGGGCTTACTTCCTTGTGTATGTAGGTGACTTCAAAACATCCCCAATTCGAACCCCAATTTTGAACTTGATGATTTTGAGATTACATTTTAATTAACCTTTGGAACTCCAAGAGCTTTTGACTTTCTAAGGTGATGCAAGGAGTACAAAGCTTACTTTAGTATCTCTTAGAGTGAACCCAATGGATTAACACTTCATTGACCAAGATTCCTCATGAACATTAAATGAGACTTCTGGCATTTCCTGGCATGTACCACAAACCACACTAGTACTCTTCTAAAAGGCAGTAAGGCAAAAATCTACCACAAGCAGAAGCATAAAAACATTTCATATTCAAACTAGATGAAAGTTGAATGATAAGGAAAGTTATTATTATTACATCTTAATAAGAGGGAAGAGAAAAATAGTCGTAAAATGATTTACTGTTTAATAGAGAACTACTAAGAATACTTTGTTTGTTTCTTCTATGCACCATTTTTCTTATATCTTAGATTTCCAAGTCTGTTTGATCCAAAAGGTGAATTTCAGTATTATAGTTTGTAGAAAGATCAATATTTCAAGTTTGCATCTACCAATCCTTATGAACAAAAAGTCTCAAAGACTGATATGCAAGTCAAAGATACACTCTTCAACTGAAAAACTGGGATAGCACAATGTTGTTACCACCTCCACTCTATCTCCGCATCTTGCCCTGGTCCCTTCTAAGCTAGACTTTGGTACATCTTCATCATTATAAACATCAAGAATATATCAGTATTTACATATATTTTCTTAATTTTTTTTTACTATGACTTGTCACATAGCAATCTGTTTTTTTATCTTAGTATTATTATCTATATTGAGATGTTATATTATATATATATATATATATATATATATATATATATATATATATATATAAACATTCATATTTCTCATATCGATTACAAAATACAAACCAAACTAATTTCTAAAAAATTATTCATTAAAATTATTCTTAAATATTTGAAATGAATAATGGAATGTTAATATTAGAAAAGCTTTGAAAAGGTGAATTTCAGTATTATAATTTGTAATATAGTTTGTAGAAAGATCAATATTTCAAGTTTGCATCTACCAATCTATAGTTCTAATTCCCTACTGGAACTGTAAAAGGGGAATTTCCCTGAATTGAGAATCACTGATCTCACAGATTTCAATAAACAATGACTTTGGAGATACAGAAGAACAACAGTTGTATGCTGAACTTACAGAATTACAAAATAGTTAGTTTGCTCTGATCAATTTCATTCCAACATATTTTAAATGTTATGACAGTATTTTTGAATCATTTTACACCAAGCAAGGCAATAAAGCTATTAAGACGCAAGTGGGTTACTGAGTGTGAGAAAATAAGAGAGAGAGAGAAAAAAAAAACAATGTTAAGGAGAGAGATCAATAAAAGAACAGGAATTTAAAATTTTTAAGATTTAAGAAGACACACGTTAACGATTGACATTGCACATAAACTTTTGAAAATCAAAGTTGACTGGAAAGCAAGAAACCGGAAAAGAGTCCCAGAAGAGAGAAGTGCAAGAGAAGAAACTGTTAGCATAGAACTTACAGTTACATCTAGTCATTTCAACTGTAAAATGATAAGACATTGCTTTCAATCTAGTACTGCTCTTAAATTCATAGTCTAGGTACCATAGATTAAAGTTTATCAGAACAATTATCATTAAATTAGTTATAGAAAAGACATAGGGAAGATATGTTACAACAGTGTGAAATTGACTGAAGCCGAGATGCCAGGTCAAAACCAGTAACATTGCAGATTCTTTGAATTTTATCAAGAATCTCTAAATACATAGAAGAAACATCGGACTAGATGTGGAAGCAATATTCAAAGCAAGGAAGAATGGTAGACTTATAAATATGTAAGATAGATTCTGTCGAGAAAAATTGTCTAGCACAACACAGTGAACCAACTTTCCTAGCAGCAGATGTATCCATTGATTCAATATAATCATGTCAGCGGAAAACGTTAGTCCGAGAAGGTGCAATGAGTCACTCTCCTGAAGGTTAGCATCAACCATGAAATATGAAAAAAAAAGACGTCAGTTTAAACCGACTTCAAGAGGATATGGATTAATCAAGATACAACTAAATGAGAATCATGAAGTTATTCTTCAATTCGCAAAATTCCAATCAACTTGACAGTAGAACTTTAAAGTTGTTTAAATATTCTCATTTTGAATTTCGCATAGTATTTACTATACTGTTAATTTATATTGTGACTAAATTACCCATATAAGTACCCATATAAGCAAAAAGTCTCAAAGACTGATATGCAAGTCAAAGATACACTCTTCAACTGAAAAACTGGGATAGCACAATGTTTTTAGCACCCCCACTCTATCCCCGTATCTTGCCCTGGTATATGTATATATAAACGTTCATCTTTCTCATATCGATTACAAAATACAAACCGAACTAATTTCTAAAAAATTATTTATTAAAATTATTCTTAAATATTTGACATGAATAATGGAATGTTAATATTAGAAAAGCTTTGAAAAGATTTCTTGACAAATCATAAGAAACTGTGTTGAATAATGCCAGTTCCCATTAAATTATCCAATGACGTTGTTTCAAGCATAAAGACTGTATCAGGTGTTTTCAATGGCCCTGTTGAAAATTTCCATCAGGAATTGGTAATTCTGTTCCCATGACTCTCATTCATTGACTTCACCGTGTCAGACCGAATGGAATCCAAAGTAATTGTTGTCGAAACACACACACACACACACACACACACACACACACACACACGCATATATACACCCATGTATGACATGTCCACTAGCACAGGCATGTGTATGTCTACTGAAAGGAAGAAAGAAAAAGAAAGAAGTAAAAAGGAAGAGAAAGAAGAAATTGGAAAGAGGAAGAATTTTTTTAAATAGCAGATACTGAATGAAAGAAATAAAAGGAAGCAGTAATAAAATGAAGGGAAAATAAACGAAAAAATTGAATAATGAATAAATTAAAATATCCGAAAGTCGAAAGATCAACGAAAAACAAAAAAAAGAAACAAAAACGTAAGAATGAAATACAAAAAAGGGAGTAAAGAAAGAAAAAGAAAGGAAAAAAAACATAAAAAAGAAAGAAGAAACTACACACACGCATATAATTGTGTATTTCGACAGCAATCCTTCTTTTATACAAGTTTCATTAAAGACGACTAACAAGTTACTGCGATTTAAGCTTTTTATTCAATTTTTCTTGCTTTCATATAACTCTTTTCTTTTCTGAACATAAAGTGTGTAATAACTGTGTAAATATTCTATATGTCCGAGCGCTTTCGGTGATTCTATTAGCCATTATCAAGGATGTTTTTATTTTTAACTGAATATCTAGATTTTTTTTTTAAATATGTGTATCTATAGTGATGGGAATGTTTCTTTTTATTTTCCAAACAGGTCCTTTGAGGGACTTTATCAAAGCAAATATGCCTTGACGAAACGCGTCGGCTAAGTTTTCCTTTTTTCTTAAACATCGTATATTTAGACCCCAATCATTTGTTTGAACAGGTTGTGTTAAAATAAGGGGGTGTAACAAAGTATGAATTATTTTTTATTTTGTTGATGTTTCCATAATTTTTTCCTTATTTCCTCTACGTAAATCGAGCAGTAAAAATCTCATTGGTTAAAATAATTGTATTTAATTTCTTTCAAATATTTGTCATAGAGCCAGAATGTTCAATTCTCAAACAGAAATAGTTTCTTGTCATAGCTGCCATTTGTCTTTTACTTGCACAAAGAAGAAATGTTAGGTAAAAACATCATCGAAATGAAAATGCATATTTCTTCTTGGAATTATGTAGTAAAGTATATGCAAAATTTCCAATGTTTCATTATCTACTGCCTTCACAAAGAAGAAAAAGGAAGAGCACTTGGAATAATTGCACATGACATAACTAATACATAATACTTCCAGAAATGACATTTTTGTCTTCTGCGTCAGTGAATTCTATGAAGCGACCATAACCGAGCCACGTCTGTAATTTTTGTATCTGGGCTGACGGTAGGAGGAGGGGTCTATTGTGAAAGGTAGTAAAGTTCAAACACAAATCAACAACCGGTTCATCAATTTGTTTTTTTTTTTTTTTCGTTTGCAAAATTCTTCCATATTTTTACTTTTTTTTTTATTTAATAAAACAAGCTTCTCTACATCGGAGCTAATCTCCGCGGGTACGTTGAAAAGAGTAAAGATACAGGTCAAGTGAAAATATGATTTCACGATGAATTCAAATCATGAAGGGTTAGTTAATATTTTTTTTTTGTTCTTTTCTGTATAAAAGTACACTTTTGTACTCTATTTTTTATACTTTATAGTGACCTTTTCAAAGCCGATACGTAACTAATAGACGACATATCACCATCTTCTTCCCTTTTCAACCGGATGACATCAAATGGGATTGTCAGTCTCCAAAGTCTTATCGATAAATTACATTAAAAATTGCCTGAGCATTTTTCAAAGTCATAAAATGTCAAATACGTTACCTTCGTGTAAGTAAAGTCGAATGTCTATGAGATGTTGGCAACGAACAGTTTGCCATGATAGGGACGATGGGAAAAAAGAGGAAAATAATAAAGAAAAAAGAAATAGAAGGGAAAAAAGTAAAAAAAAAAGAAATGATTCAGTATGAAAAGGGAGAAAAGAGAATATGAGAAGAGAGAAAATATAATAAGAATAAGAAAAGAAAAAGCAGAAAAATAGAAATGATGATTATGATTTCTGAAATTCCTTAGGAATAATAAGACAGACAGTGACAATTATTAGAATAAGATATTGGAATACCACGTAGTTCAAATGAAGAGTTTAATCCGGCATTACAAGATTACTGAATTCGAAAGATACCTTAGAACATCCGGAGAGGTCAAGGCCCGAAAAGTTGATTATCTGCCCTTGATGCAGCTATATTTTATGCACATGTTAAAGAGCAAGAAATGTGACTGTATGGCTGACCGTGCGAAATATAAACCGACTCGCCAGTTGGTGCCATATTCATTTAGAACGACCTTATGTCTACACCAGACCCATTTCCTCTCACTGTTTATGGCCTACACCAAGTCAACTCTAAATTAAGACCTTAATTCGCGCTTCATTTCTATGCCTTATGTATTCGGTTCGTTAAATGAACAAATTATTGTCTAAACCTACTGTCAATATATTGACAAGTTATTCTCTCTCTCTTGCGCGCGCGCGTATGCGTCTGTTTTCACCCGTAAACAACGTGTTATCGCGGATATGGTAATACTTATTTGGGGATACTACGGAAAGTTTATTTCTACAGTGTAACCCGGATATAAGAGAGTTGTCGGGAGCGGAGAAGTCTCTTATATCTGGGTTTCTCTTACATCCGGGTTTGGTCTATTTTATATTCATTAACACAGGCTCTAATTTGGGACCAGACAAAAATTTCTCTTATATCCGGGTTTCTCTTATATCCGGGTCTCTCATATCCGGGTTACACTGTACATGCCGTACCATTAAATTACTACTACCATTTCTACTGTTTTCATTTTTTAAAGATATTTCACATTTTGTATCAAATCTGTCGAGTTGGGATGTTAATTTGAAGATCTAATTTTTAAAATGTGAGTTTTATTGTAATCTATTTCTGATCCTGAAACTTGACTGTCGCCGCCACAATTAAACTTGTCTCACACTATTTATTTACTTTTTAATTAGAATCAGGTAATTTTAACTGAGTCTAGTCAAGCTTCGCAAATTCGCAAGTTTGAGCCTAATTTTATGCTTCAAATATAATCCGAATGAGAGTCGGAAATTTCAGTTAAAGCTCTGTTAAAACTCTGAGCTTCGCTTCATGCTTAAAATAGGGTTAATCTTTGAATTAATCTGAGCTTTGTCATGCTGCTGAACTTCATGATATTAAAAAAAAAAGAAACTATTACTTTCTTCACTACAATTTACATAACCATTTGTCGGTAGAGTGCTGCCACTAGTCAGTGTTCGAACCTAAATAGAAAAATAAAATTTCAAATATTGGTTATTGAAGTAGGCAAGCCCTCCTCGCTTGGAAAATTGTTGTAAAACAATATTTCCTTCCTTATGCTCGACTAAAACAGATAGATAGATGGATAGAGAGAAATATATAAATTTAAATGTTATCTCTACCCTGAGTTTAATGATTACATAGTTATGTTATTATTATGCCTATCATATGCATACATATTATTATTATTATTATTACTTTAAACGTCAAATTTAGTTGACACATGTGTTTGAGTAGATATCTCTATTTTTTTAAACTGTGCAAATTTGTGTCTACTGGCTTGTACATTCGAAAGTCTTAATAAAGAAGTGCTTTCCTGCTGTGTTCTAACCTGAATCCCCTTCATTTTCTACAGGGGAAACAACCGTTAATCGAGATGTTCTTAATTAAATCGCCCAGCCACGGAAAACTATGATAATCAAAAAATTTAAATTTCCCTATTTAAGAAATGCGCAACTTTCTCTCGGCTTTCTATTCATTGCTTATAAGATTAAAGTATTTTTAAAACCTTTTCTCCCACAAAAGATAAAAGAAATTGTAATCGTCACTTGTATTTCTTTTCTGATTTTTTTTTCTCTCAAAATTTAATTGCAAAACAAAAGGTCAACATATCTGATATTTTTGTTAATGTCTTACACATCATTAACACTAAACTAATGGTTCATTTTTTTTAACTCCGGTCCGGAGAGGTGAGACGCTCCACGCAGGGATTGAATGAGGGAATCATTATTTATTCGTACAACAGTACAAAATGCGACACAAGGCCAAAAAGAGGGTTAGGGAAGAACGGTCTTCTTCTGTCTTAATTCTAAACTTAGCAAGTCACAGACACGGACCCAAACATACAACAATATTCCTATCACCAAAACAACACATTCATTCCTACCTTTCTTACTGCGTCCACCATAATACCTCAAATTCTCTATGAAATCCTATCTAGTTCCCATATGTACATTTCAAAGTCTGTGTGTGTGGGGGGGGATAAAACAACAATTTAAAAAACTCCAATGATTATTTGAATGAGGGAATCAAGAAATTGAAAATAAAAACACGTCTTTACTTCAGTTTAATTTTAAGTCAACCGCAAAAAGTCAACGTGTAAATAAGTGTCTGAGTAGATACTGATAGTTATTTATTTTCTCTGCAAAACAAAGCAACAACCTGTGCAGTTAAAATAAAAGATTTGCAGATATTGAAAATTCAACTGACTTTCTCTTAACTCAAGAATATAAAAAGAAGTTTAGGTTTAGCAAAAAGTAGGTTTTAAAACAATATAAGAAATTAGAGCGAATCAGATGTGTCAAGCAAGTGGCATAGAGGTCAGAATAGGCTGAAATGTTTTCAACATAAAATGAAAAGAGTAAGTTTAGAAACAAAATATATAAGAAATCAAAGCGAATCAGATACGCATCAAACAAAGACATGGCAGGCAAAGTCAAAGCAAGGATAAAACAAGAAAGTCTTGATCTTGGATTAATTACAATTTAAGCCATTAAAAATATGAGAAATTGTTGCTCAGATAAAATATAAGCTATGACCAAGAAGACTGAATTTATGAGAAATGACTATTTTGCTTGTTTGTATACTTTACCATTGTACTTATATAAAATCGCATGTTATTTTTTATGCCTGTGTCTGTTGATATTCCCTCATTGGGCAAGTGAAAGCAAATAAATATCTAAAATTAAGTGAATCTTAATGTGATTCGAACATCCTACTGAAGATAGTCAGGCTAATGACGTTAACGTGACTATCCCGCTGTCTGAATGGGGATTTTTCTTTCAATATTTGTTATTACTTGATTTAATCTTGATTTTATATTTTTTATATATATATATATATATATATATATATATATATATATATATATATATATATATATATCCTACCACCCTTCAGCAAAGTCTTCGAAGCTTTAAGCAACGACGACGTGATTAAGTACCTTACATCCTATGATCTGCTCTCTGATAAATATGGTTTCCGCTTTGCCCGATCTACTGCTGATGTGCTCACGGCCATAACTGAATTTGTTTACCAATCACTTCACAATAACGGACAAGCTCGAACAGTGGCTCTTGATATCTCTAAAGTGTTTGATATGGTTTGTCATGCCGGCCTTCTTCATAAGCGTCAGAGATACGGAATTTCAAGACGATTATTTGACTTAATCCAGTCATTCCTGTCAAACCAAATGAAGGTCGTCCTAAACAGGTTCTCCTCTAGTTCCTTTCTCACGAACGCTGATGTTCCCCAAGGCTCTCTCCTGGGTCATACACTGTTTCAGATCTTCATCAAGGATCTTCCTGATGTCATCAGTTCCCAAGTAGACATCTACGCAGACGACAACACTATTTACTTCTGGTTCAATAGCAAATCTGGTATCGCTGAAATAACTAACCTTGCTGTTGATGTCGAAAACGACCTCCAATCTGTGGTTGACGGGGGCAGGAAATGACTGGTAAACATCAATGCCTCAAAAACAAAACTGCTCTCATTTACCCACCACAAAGAACCCTCCCTACCTCACATTAGAATGTCTGATGCTCAACTCCACGAGAGCGCCTCTCTGCGCCGGATTAGTCTCACGCTGTCCGCTGACCTAAGGTGGAACAAATACATTGAATCAATAGCTTCATCTACCGCAAGGAAAGTTGGTTCCCTATGACGTGACAGAATGTTTTTCTCGCCTGAGTCCATCATTCAAATCTATAAATCAACCATTCTCCCTTTCATGGAATACTGCTGTCATTTATGGATATGCAATGTGGTTGGTCCTGGTCTGGCATCTCGCCTACAGTCACTTTCTCACAGATGTACCGTCGCTTCCCTCTGTCTTTTCTACACGTACTTTCACGGTAAGTGATCCACCGAGCTATTTTCGTTGGTTCCCAAACTGCATGAATTTAAGCGTGTTACTAGGCTGGCATCTCAGTCCTAACCATTTACTGTTGAAATAAATGAAAATGTAACTGCCTCTTCTACTCCAACAGCTCGCACTTCCCGTCTGTCGAACTACCTTCCTCTTACTTGCTTCCCTAACAGTTACAGTCTTCAAATGTAATGTCAATCGACATCTTCTGATGCCTTGATCTAATTCCGCGTCCTTTTCTTTATCCTTTCCTCAATCATGTCTCTTTACTCTTGCTCCCACTCTCTGTAACCCCTTGCGTGCCAGTGGCACTCCCGCCTTGCTTGGGGTGAAATGCGTAATATATATATATATATATATATATATATATATATATATATATATATATATATTGTCATCCACACACAGGCTGTTTCGCTGTATCACAGCTCATAAAACGGAGCGTCTGCTGAAATAAGATTATCGGGTCGTGGAGGTAACACAGAGCGAGGTCGTCTCTCATGTGATTTCAGATGATTAACATACCTAGCTTTGATAGTAGGATACGATCACATTTCCAACTTGCAGTACTGTCATCCAAACACCTGGTAACACCTGTCCTCAAATCCCTTTTCAGCGCTGCATGTGCTAAATTTTGTTCTCGGCTGGCTTACATCCTTCTACAACAGCCCTGCGCCACTCATTGCGATCATTAGCAAGGTTTTCCCAGTCATCCACTCCCACCCTAAACTCTTTCAAGTTATTCCTCACAAAGTCCTTAAATCTCTTTTTTGGCTCATGCTGAAGACGCTTATCATTTGCAAGGTCGCCATAAAATAGCTGCTTGGGGAACCTACTGTTATCCATGCGTCCTATATGTCCAGCCCATCTCATCTGATTTTTAATCAGTAAGTTTTCTATGTTTGGACAGCAGACCTTGAGAAGAACAGTGGTGTCCGGGATCATAGACTACCATTTTATGTTAAGGATTCTCCATAGACAATTTTGATGAAAGCGCTCAAGCCATTTCAGGTGATGAGGGTAAGTCGCCCAGACTTCCGAAGAGTAAAACATGACAGTCAGTATACAAGTTTGGTAAACTGTCACTTTAGTACTTGCTAGTCATGCTTGTGTGGATATAAACGTTTCTCTAACTTTCCTAACGCAACCAAGCCCTTTTGGATTTCAGTATGTAATTCAGCATCAAAGGATCCATATCGAGACAATGTACAATGAAAAAATCAAGGGGCGTAACAGGTTTTATATGTCGCTTATTGTAAACAAAATATGTTATTTTGAGGGACATGCCTCTGGTTTATGCAATGGATTAAGTATTGGTTTAAACATGCCGATAAAACATGTTCGGCGGTCTTGTAGTTGCATTGGTAGAATGGGAAGATATTAAAGTCGTGTGGGATGTTGCTATATATGTCCACAGCATCCATTGAGACTATGTAAGTATTATGGTTTACATCATTTGGTAGAAGGTTGAGAAAATCGCACAAACGTGTTTGATAAGAGGTTTCAAAAGGATGTCTAGGAAATTGCTTAGGCGGCGTGTCTCGCAAATTGGGCTTGCTATTATAGGTCTTAATTTTAGGTCAGTTGGTGTGGGTATATTCACACAATCGGCTTTTGTTATATTGCATATTTTGGTGATGATTTTTATTTTGTGTACTTTAGGTAGCCCATAAAAATTGCTTGTTTTACATCTAAAGTTAATAAGATAGTCATGTTCCTTAGAAGTTAGACAGCCTCGATATGGATGTATTAAATTGTTGTGTTTTTTTTTCATCATTTTATGGGGTTGGTATTATCAGACTCTATCATAGTAAGTATCATCCTGTAGCATATTTTGTATGATCCTTGTCTATTGCTTTGTATCCATAACAACTGTGTCTCCTTTATCAGCTTCTTTTATAACAATATTTTTATCCAATTTTAGATCGTTTAGTTGGTTCCATTGTTGTCTGGTCAAGTTGGGCATTTCCAGTTTGTCAAATAGGAAGCTCGAGATGTAATTACAGAATTCATCAAGGACTGCATTTTTGCTTTTTGGGGATTGATAACCTCTTTTTTTTTTTTTACTAGCGATTTATCATTAATTTCTTCTTCAAAAAAATTGTTCTACTAGCCTAAGTTTTCTACAGAATTCCTAAACATAATCTTTCATTTCTGCTACACTTGATTTTTGGAGTCATTATAATTTTTGTGAAAAATGATTGCTTTCGGTTTCTCGTGGTTGTGAACAATCCCGTGTCCATGTACTTCTGGTTTCGCTCTAAAAACGATTATTAGGGTTGGATTCCTCTATATAGTTTCTGATGATATATATATATATATATATATATATAGAGAGAGAGAGAGAGATGAATATATATATATATATATATATATATATATATATATATATATATATATATCTCTCTCTCTCTCTCTATATATATATATATATATATATATATATATATATATATATATATTGTGTATCAAAATACTTTTACAAAGTTTGGGGTAGGCTCACACCAAAACAAGGATTAAAAGTCCATATAAACATATGTCTGCAAATCCTTCGTTTTTGAGTCATTATGTTTAAAGAATATTTACGGTAGATGGGGTTATGTTGCCATTTAGACTAGGTTACATTTGTCATTCGTGTACATTTGTAGCTAGTCTGTCATGAACGTTTAATGTGTGTAGTGGTGAGTTAACTGAGAATCGTTCCGTTTAACAATGGCAGGTTCATATCGTGAGCAAGCGGATTTGATTTTTACATACGGCCGCCTTAATGGTAATCGACGCGAGGCTACACGGCTGTCTCATGTTGCGTTTCCAGACCTTAGGCAGCCGAGTCATCCAACCTTTGCTGCTGTTTATTGTCGCTTTGCTGAGACAGTATTCGTGACACTATGGCTCGGGGAAGACCGAAATCCGCTCGTAAGCATGAACACGAATGGTACATTCTACAGGCTGTTGAAGACGATTCAAGTATCAGCAACCGTCAATTGACCTTTGCATGTCATATATCTCATAGTACCGCATGGAAGGTACTTCAAGAAGGTACTTCAAATATCCGTATCATTTGCAACGTGTGAAGGGTCTTTCGCTCTCTGATCACTCATTACAGGAGAACCTTTGCCGGTGGTTCATTGCACAAACTGCTAATCCGTTGTTTTCTCTTCAGTGTTGCTTAAGGATTAGGCAACATTTGGAAGAGATCTAATAACAAATCTACACAACCAACATCATAGGCAGATCAGAATTCCCTTTTTACAATACACGCTAGACGCTATCATCAGTTTACAATTAATGTGTGGGTTGGAATTGTAGGTGACTGTTTGGTAGGTCCATATGTTCTCCCAGCACGTCTTACAGTAGTTATCCACAGGAACTTTATTTCGAACACAATTTCAGACCAGCTAGAAGAGGTACCCCTGCTAATACGAAGATGCATGTGGTTCATGCATGAGGGGGCTCTAGTCACATTTTCGTGATGCAATGAAAGATGGATAGGTAGGGGATGACCAGTTCCAGGAGGAGAATTACACTCATCTCTATAAAGTCTGGTGTCCTTAATGTCGAAAATAAACCTTAGTCGCCACAATAACAAGATCCCAATAATTTCACATACCTCAGCAGAGTCAAATGCTCCCATCGCAATATTAAATTTTAGGTTACTGCTTACTTCCGGCATAATATATCAAGGACAAAATCTTACAACGAGAAAGGAAATAGATGTAATTTATTTTTAAAAGAACAAGTAATGAATTAATTAATCATATCTAAAGATCGGAAGCTCAAGAAGGATTAAAATAAAAGTTCAATATTATATATATATATATATATATATATATATATATATATATATATATATATATATATATATATATATATATTATTATTATTATTATTATTATTCCAGGATCATTTTCCAACTCATTTAAGATGATCTTCGCCCTCTCTAACCAAATTTTGGTCCTGGAGTAACAAAGTGCCCGAAACACTTCATGTACGATTTTATTTTCATGTCTTTTTTCACTGCTCTTTGAAGTGTCATAGCTGAAACGCTTCTCTCACGTGCCAAACGTCTTATGAATTGAGTTGGATCTTTTCTAATTGATCGCTTTAGCTCTAGGTTGAAATGATGACGCCTCTTCCTGTTGTGACTTCCTGATCCAGTTTTCCTCTCTACTGATCCCTCTTTTTTAAATTTATTCACTGTTCTCTTGATGGTTCAGAGTGTGAATGTTGGTAACATTACTGAAGGCCTGAATGACTTTTTTCCTCTCACCATTGTTCAGCTGAGAAGACATTGGAGCTGACACAAAACGATTTAAACCTGTTCTCTTTCTAGTTGAATAACTCAAAGGGTTTTTCAGATTGTTAAACGTCTTATCTGACAACCTGCAAAAAAGAAACTAAATTAGTTTATTTATTTTTATATATTAAACATTTTGTGGAATAGACAATTATGCTGTAACGTGATTTGGACAATTTTGCTGTTACTCCCGGCATGTACAAATCCCGCTTATTTTAAATTCCAAATATTTTTTTTAAAATTAAACTGTAATAACCTGTAATTCCAGTATAAAATATAACTGTACCAACCTTGAGATAAGCAGATATTTTTTTAAAGTTAAATTACGTAACGGTCAGTCTAAACTCAGCACCTAAAGATTGCTTTGTGCATGAATCTCCTAGTCGTGCTATCGGTGAGGGTTAATATGTATATTTATTAATATATACTTAATAGCTCTCTTGTATTATATCGAGCACTGTTTTAAAAACACCATTACTATATATGCGATATATATATATATATATATATATATATATATATATATATATATGTTTCCTGAAAAACTTGATGCACATTCATTGTGAATGTGACCTTCACGTAATACATACGCACAATCGTTGGCATCTTCCTGCCATCATGAAATTCGTATGAAGGTCTGCGTGTGTGTGCTCACGATTCAAGGATTCTATTCCCGATTACAACAAAGCCGAACAACCAATTCTTGATCAAAATAGTTGGATACTTTCCGGATAACTCTGGTAATTATTCATATTATCTGCGCTAGAAATAATAATATTCTCATTTTTGTTGTTATTATCCCAACGTTTCGATCGTTGTGTCCGCCTGACTTCTTCCTGTGTCTGTGGATTCAGGTAACCTGCAAGGTATTTCTAACTGGACCAATTATTTGATCAATATAGGTAGATTTTTCTCATTTCACTGTCTATGTCTAGGGATATCTTTTTCTTTTTAGTACTGTTCAATTATTAAACGTTCTGTTTTCACTGAGGCTGTAGCTGTACTACTCAGCCCAGGGACTGAACTCAAGTTTACTATGCGAACGTTAATTGACATTGTAATTTTAGTAAACGTTAGAAAGTATACTGAAAATACGTAAGCAGGTAACAAATATTGATATATCGATATTTGTTTTGATACCATAAATAAAATGTTCTTAGCCTTAAACTTGAAAGAATATGAAGTATACTGTAGATATATCTGCTACAGTATTTAACTGTGCATTAAGGCTTGCGATTATCGCGCGACATCGTTCAGCGTATTCTCGGCTACCTAACAGAAGATGCATCTTCATTTTTTTTTAAGGAAAATTTTCGAACCCCGTGTTTATTTAGACCACACTGTTTATTAAACAGCTCAGACAGGAAAAATTAATTATTGTAATAGGTTCATGTTTTTATTACCTGCTTTTATGATTAAAAAATAAAGTTGCATTTTTCTTTTGTATTCGTTCTAGCATTACCACATTCCATTCTATGATAAACAATTATTAGGACTTTCCTTATATTATGCACCCGAGATTATCATTAATCAAAGTAGTTAAATAAACCCTATTTATAAGTATAACACAGACCTGTTAGTATGAATAAGCCTACTGGATACTTTGGTGATGAAAGTGGTATGAGTTAATCACCGAAAATGTGTGGCACGTGTATGGTGTGTCCAGCCGCAATACTCAGTAACGTTGTCTAAGTTTTAGGGCCAAATGATGATAAGAATTACCTTAATATATATGATTACGTGTAAGACCGACGGACAGAGAAAACGTTCACAGGTTAATATTAAGGTAAGAATTTATGTTATTGAATTGCGTATATAATACAGAATAGTAGAAAAATACTTGAATAAACATACAATGAGGACAACAGGAAAATCCTTTTCATAACATCCTTAAAGGAGAAAACAAAAGCAATTTAGCTGGAACAGAAAACATTTTATGAAAACAAGGTCTCAGTCGAGTTGAAAATACCAGCAAATCAGGAGAACAGAAAAGAAGGAAAGCCATTTACAGTGGAAATACCATATATGGTTGCAATGATAAAACATCGCATTTCTCTCAGGACACCCAGCTTTAATTTGTACGATAATTAGGCTTTTTAATTGAACTACTACTACTGCTTCTACTACTACTACTACTACTACTAGTATTAGTGATAATAATAATAATAATAATAAGGGAATACTGAATATAAATATGATACATGATAAGAATTATTGACAAGCACATTACTACTACTACTACTACTAATAATAATAATAATGTTCTGATGCTAAATCTGGCACGGTTATCATGGCTTCTGATCAAAAATATAAATATTAACATGTTAATTTTTTTTATTTAGGCAATGAAGATGGGCTAGAGTAAATATTCCGTTTAGTACAACATAATTGCTTGCCAGTTACCTGAGCATAACTAGCCCGACATGCCTCTTAGGGCATGACTCATTGTACATAGCTGTTCATGAGCGGGAGTAGTGGGGAGCATTGTGGCCGGGTGTGAAGAGGTTGTTTCTTTTGAAGTTGCAAGGATAGATAGCCAAGGCAATTTGGGAATCATATCTAAATATTTGGGAACGTCCTCAATCAAAGACTCATTGAGAGGACTGGATTTCCCGACCTCAAGATATTTCTAACTGGGCCCCACCTGCAAGGTTATGTGTCGCAAAATCTGTTCTCAAATCGCGTAAATCACGACTTTTACGTGGTCCAAAAAACACTGACTTGACTGCATGTGAGTAGTTTTTCATTATCAGCTTGAATATTCGTATGATTCATATATTTGTACCTGGTGACGGCCATAGTGTTGCTGGCACCTTGGGCAAGCTGAACTTCGACGCACTTACAAGTACATTTTTTTTTTAATTTTCACAAGGAGAAAAACAGTAGACTAACGAGTTTATTCCAATATACAACTTGACACTAGTTAAAGAAAATACTCATTATTCTATCTAAAACATTTTCTAGTCTTTGGATCTGCAAATCTTTTCATGGCACTTTCTATACCTATCTTCTTTACAAGATCAAGTTCTATTGTCAAAATAGCCAAAAAAAATTTAAGCTGTCTTGAGTCATGCATGTTTTTTTTAAGCTTCAGTTTTGGAAGATCCCAAAAAGATGACATGGCGGCATGTTAGCGCTCTTGGCCTTGATGGTGCCCTTGGCGACTGCTCGAGTTGCTAGTACCTTGAACCGGTCCTGTTTGTACTGCAACGTTACTTCATTTTGTTAACATACAGGTCTCTCACACAATGCATAAAAATGCTGATATACAGATTAAGAAAATCCCTGGAAATCCACAATGATCTGAGATACAAAAGATTGTACTCATGAATACTGCTAACATACTCAGAAAAAAATCTGAATCTAATATGCTCAGTAACTTTAATAATATGCTCAGTAACTTTACTTCATCTTTCATATATAACATCAGGAAGAGACAGTTGATGTTTATGGGGCACATAATGTGGAAGGAGGGCTTGGAAAATCTGATACTCATGGGACAGATAGAGAGCAAAAGGGATAGAGGAAAACAATGCATAACATTTTTAGAGAGCTTGAGTAAATGGATGGTGGAACAGGGCTTAGAAGAAAAAGTTTTTTAAGAGATTCAAAGTACAAGAAATTGGGGAAAGCCATGATCGCTCATTCCCTGAGGGGACAGGGTACAACAAGAAGAAAAGATTGTATCAGACCAGGTAAACTGGTGATGATGATGATTATAATGATATAGACAAACATATTTGAGTAAATAATTTTACAGTATTATTTATTACCTACAGCCTTTGCAAGACCATCATATAAGGCCCCGTTGAAGGTGAACGTAGGAGGGGACGCCAACACAAAAAACTGGTTGGGTTATGTCAAACAATGGACAAGTATGACTAGACTAGAACTGCTGATGGCTGCCCTTGATAGACCGTTGTGGAGAAGATTCAGTGTAGCTGCATTCGGATCCCCAGTACAATTACAAAAGTCAAAAGGATGATGATAATGATGATGGAGTTAGGCTAGACTGGTAATCTCCGGCGCCGAGGTAAACATCCTAACAGATCCCTCAGATTCGCATATAAGATACGGGTGATATTTAAACGATTTGAGGGGTAAGGAGTGAGTCTTATATGTCACCAAATATAGTAAGTTGTCTGAATTTCTTTTATGATGTATTTTCGTAACTAAATGTTTTTATTCTTTCATTTTATTTTACTGTCATCGTAACCCCCAGGTCAGCTTTAAATTCCACGACAGTGAAGAAACCAGGATGGGTCGGGAAACGATTCGGTATGTTTCATCGCTTTCGTCAGTTCGCTAAAGAGAAATACAACACTGATTTTAACCCTGTAAACTCAGTAGCTTTCCTTTGGCAGAATTTCACGAAACGATACGCATCGTTTGAGTAAATAAATAAATAAAGAATTAAAGAATAAAAACGTCTTAAAAAAATGAATTCAATAAGCTGTGTCAACAAAAAAAAAAAAAATCCATGATGTATCAACTGATAACAGTCAACAGCGATGTTTGCTAATTAAAGAAATAAAAATGAAAATTTGCCACAAAGACTGAAGTTCGTTTCTGACGAAATAACGAAAAAAATTCTTCGTGCATATCATTAGTTACGTCAGTTAAATAAATTTTGGCATCAACTTAACTGTTTCTTAGTTATAGATACAGACAAGCGACTGGATTATGAGATTATTTTACCATTTTTAGGCGGTTTTGACTTAAGAAAATACAGCATTCCACAATCGCATTACTTTACCGATAGTTCTTGCATCAGAGTAGAAATGCGCAAAAAATGTTTGGTTGACAAGATATGGCCGACTGAATTTTGTAAAATGGCTTAATAAAGATTATAAAATGTCTGAATGAATGTTGTAAAATTTAAACTACAAAATTCTCAATACCCGATATTTGTGTAAGCGTTGATATACACCAAATATTTTTTTTAATAATAATCACAATTGAAAAAAAATGAATCAAAAGACTTTAGATTTTTTAAGTACTTATAAAATCAAGAAACAGAATAGTATCCTGACGATCTACTACACACACACACACACACACACACAAACAAACACACACACACACAAACAAACACACACACACACACACATATATATAGGTTCTACAATCTACATTCAACTTCATCACTCAGGTGTTGAAACAAAATGTCTATTTTTGTAGTGATTTTATAACATATTTATGTTATAGTTTTTAAATTTAGGCTGCTATCTTCAGAAGCGGGTCGGGCTACTGGTGGAGCTAATATTTAAAACCCGAGACTGAAAATGAAATCAAGGTACATCACTGATGACTCAGCGTATCTTTATGATGTATTTTCAATTACACACACACACACACACACACACACACACACACACACACTATATATATATATATATATATATATATATATACAGGAGTATGTATCATCTATTGCCTTGCACAATTATTAGCTGATTTTTATCTGAAAGTTTCATTGTATACTATTTGTGATCTGCGGCAAAGAAGTAAATTGTTGAAAAGTAAGGATTTGTTATAGAAAATAAAGGTTTCTTCACATACATTTATCTAACAACGTAAAAAAATTATATACACATATTATATATATATATATATATATATATATATATATATATATATATGCAAATGAGAACAAATTATAATATAAAGTGAAACAAGTTCAAATTAAACATCAGTATATATAAAACAATTGGACATATATTCAACTTAAAAGAGGTTATTCAATAAAACTTCTCCTAGTCTTGTAGACGGCCTCGATGTGACTTCGGAAGAGACAGGATGTCTAAGTCACGTGTTCTCGTTCATGTTGTTCATCTTCAATGGATTAAAACTAAGAGAATGAGTAGGCCAGATGGTGGGAGTGATATGATTGCGGAAATTCTCAGCTCTGGGTCATGTGGATCATGTGGGAGAGAACGGAGTCTTTCTGGAAATCGTACGGCCTCTACTGGGCTATCCCATCGGCCAAGTGTTTGGCCACGAAGAAGTGGAGCGGCATGATAAGGTTCTCGTTGCTCACAATCCCCGGAACCAGCATGAACGATGTGAACTTTGCATGTATTAGTGTGCAGTTCGTGTAGAGCCATCTATTCGGAAAAGAAACAAAGCATACCGAGCATCTCAAGCTTCTTGTTCAGTAAGCGTTTCGATTAGGTTTGCCTTTTCTCCTGTGTCTTGTGTACGAAAGATTATACCAAATGCCTTCGTGCATTGCACGTCTGATGATTGACTCTGCTACTTTCAATTACTCGGTGGTGTCCATCATCAACTTGCTGATGTCGAGACTGATGATATCCAAGATTTATTGGAATAACTCAGCCATCCATAGGACGTTTGACCACCTAGAACTTTTCTTTTTCTTGGCCCGGTCCTTTCAGAGAGTTTGCAGTTGAATGTGTTCCCAAGTATCGAGATGTGATTCCAAAGTCGCCTTGGCTATCACGCACTTCAAACTTAAAAAAAAAGATAACTATCGACACCTGATTATGATGTCCCCCCCACTACTCTCGCTCAGGAACAGAGATGCAAAGTACATCAGGTCCGAGAGGACATGCTTGGTTAGTTATGGTCAGGTAACTGGTGAGCAAATCTGTGGTACTAAATGGGATATTTACTGTAGTCCATCTTAATTCACTAAAACAAAACATGAACATGTTAACACCTCCAATCAATTAAGATCAGAAGCCATACTCAGTTTAACATCTGAGTATTTATTATTATTATTATTAATAATAATAGTAATAATAATAATAATAGTAATAATTGGAGACCCTAGGACTGGTTGGAAAAGATTGCAGTAGACTAATTGAAGGGATTCCTGGAAGTCCATGCCTCAAGGAGATACAAAAAATTGTTCTGACAAGTACAGCCCACACTTTACGAAGGGTTTTATCTATGTAATATCCTTTTATTTTTATTTTTATTTTGTCAGTGGGAAGTGTCATGATGCCATTTCTAACCTTAGGTCCCTGGGCGGGACCCGGAAAGAAATGTGTAAACGCCAGAAATCAAAGAAAATAAAAATAATAATAATAATAATGGTAGTAGTGGTAGTAATGTTTATTTTCGGTATTCTTAATATCAGAATTCTTATTAGTATTTTTAATATTATCATATTCTAAATTTATATTAAATATTCCATTATTATCATTATTATAGTAATAGTCATTTTCCCTCTGTCCCTATTGCCTTCAATATGTCATGTGAGTTTCAAATTATTCAAACCCTCTTTGTTGTTTCTCCCAAAATTTCAACTGTCTCTTTTTGATTCTAAGTATGTGTCCTTTTTGTCTCCATTTGTCTTAAATTTTCCCCGTTGTTCATATGCTCAGTTCTTCTGTAGAACCCCATCTCTGTTGTGTCAAGTCTCCTCTTCATCTGTGAGGAAACTGTTCCGCATTCACTGTCGTATAGGAGGCTTGATATTACATTGTAGTTAAGAATACTTTCATTATTTCTAATAGAATTTTCCTGTTTATTAATACATTCTTTAACTTTCGGAAAGTATCTTTCGCTATTCCAATGTACCTTTGGATTTCTGTGTCACATTCCACCCCCCTCATCTGTTAAAACACTTCCTAGATTGTTAAATTTCTGTACTTGTTTGATTTTGATATCTTCAATTTCTAGCTCGCGTCTTGGACTGTCTCTCAAGTTTCGTAAATAACTAGTGGTCGCCTTGATAGTTATCGGATCTATAGTACAAGTGTGGTTAGCAAACTAGTTTCATCGTCGTTAATCTTGCTACTGAAATTAATTCTCATTATGACTTTGTGTTAGACTAACCTGAATGAGTTCATTTATAGAATGACATATTATTTTTAAATATAATTTGTTTGACTCGATCTTTGATTAAATATCTTATTTTCGTGTTTAGACACGTTTTATGTAATCAGTCGTCGGGGAAAAAAGTAATCATTCAATTCTGGATACTTGCTGGATTTTTTTTTTTTTTTTCAAAGTTTAATAAATTAATAGTTCATTTTATCTGTAGACGTCCGCCAGTGATGAGAAATCATAATGAATGATTGTCAAAACTTCGAAATAAAACATTATAATTTTAAAGTTATTTCCGATTGGTGTTGTCTACTAATGGCCGCAGACTGTCTTAATAGTTGCAATTAAAAGCGACTGAAATTAATATGAAAGAAATACGAGTTAAAAATTAATAATGGCTGACAATATTTCATCTAACAAATAAATTCAAGTTTTCAATTTGTATAAATTTCTTTTCGCGATTAATTTTATAACTAGTTTCTTGTTGTAAGAAATTCAGGCACTTCGAGATATGAACAAATGATATGACTTGGAGTAAAATGCGACAATAAATAACTAAGCAAGGTGACTAAATTTGAACAACGCCTATTCGTTAGCTTTAGAAGCCTAACAATCGATAGCGCACTGTCCGGTCAGACAAGATCCCAAGGATAGTGAATGTAAGTTGAAGCCTCGTCAAAAGATTATTCTTTATTTTTTGATTCATACAGAATGATAACGGTTGTAGAATGTAAAAACCATAAACGTTGTGATAAAAAATACGAAAAACATTAATAAAATGGATAGAATAAGTTTTCCTCTCAGACCTGTCAAGCTGTCGACTGAAATAAAGACGGAAACTTAGTTTTAATTGCTGAAACATTTTTTAAAACATTGACCAAAAAAAAAATCCCTGTGCTTTCCCTACATAAATTTAATCTGTCTTGAATTCATAAACTGTTTGACTTTCTTTTTAAAAGCAACGGCGACAAAGCCGCTATAAAAACAAACTCTTTTCTGATTGGTCAAACATCTCACCACTCATAATATTCTGCACTGTCCCTTGACTATGTCTGTTATCTTGAGTTTTTTTTTTTTTTTTTTTTTTATCGGAATCACCCCAAGTAAGGCAGCAATGCCACTAAAACACAAAGGGTTACAGGGTGTGAAAAAATTAGGAACAGAAACATTAATGAGAACAGAAAGAGAAGAGAATCAGGTGGACAGTAGATTGACATTGCATGTAAACTTTTGCAGATTAAAGTTGACTGGAAAGCATGGAGCCAGAAGGGAGTTCCACAAGGGAGAAGTGTGAGAGAAGAAACTGTTAGCATAGAACTTACGGTTACATCAAGCCAGCTCAACTATAAATTGATGAGATCTCGACGCCATTCTAGTGCTGCGCTTAAATTCAAAATTCCCATCGTAATAAAACTGAGTGTGTAAGACTTTATATTTTAAAAGTTTCATTACAGCGTTTTTTACGGTAACTTTTTTATACAGTCAATTCACCCCAAATAAGGTGATAATGCCACTAAAACGCAAGGGCTGTGAAGATGAAAAAGGTTGTAGAAGGAATCGGAAACCCAATCTTAGACAGGAAACAAGGGATAAACCACTACTCCTGTTCAAAAGACAGGGCAGGAGTGTGAAAGGACGATGGGTGAACGTGAAACAGTCTTGAATATTGTGTTAACAACGTTTGGCTTAGAAACAGGTATTCAGTTCGAATGTGTCTTCTAGAGTTACGAAGCCACTCCTACGTGTATATGTTTAAGACATTCATCGTAAACGACTTTTGGCGCTTAACAGACAAAGGAAGGTAACAGTTAATTAATGTCCCTGGTGTTGAATGTGTCAGATTTTCTCTTTTTTCTTTTTTTCATTCCGATTGGTCCTTTCTCAGCTTGGAGATTACAATTTCAAATGTAAATAATAAGATAAGAACTTGGGCAATATTCGAAAGTTTTGTCTCTAACGATGATAGGAAAATCATGTCTGTGATCGAATGGCAGACCATAAAATATATAATGAATAATGCCTCTTATTCTAAATAACATTTTCATTAAGAATTTTAAGAAAATTGTTCTGATTGTTCCGGAGGACTTATTACGTAATTAAAAAATGTGTTTTGCAATTTATTCGTATTTTTAAATAACTGCTGTAGTACATTGCATTATTTATATAACTAAAGTGCGACAAAATTAGTAGGTAAGAGTGCGATCATCTCTTTACGTGAATGACGGTGGGTACGCGACGTGGCATGAGTCTACGAGGTGCTGGAGTTGTATTGTTATATCTAGCTAGGCACATTCTACGACTGTCCATAACCGAATTGTGTTGGCTGCAGGTGCAGGGAACTTAGTGACGTTTGGTCAGTGGGCCATAAATCTGGACAATGTTGTATGTGAATGTCAGCCGAGTATTTCTGGAAATAATTTGTAAAAGTATCATTCGTACACGATGGAAGAAACCATCATCGCCAGGATATATAATGAGCATAAAGGCGTACAAATTGTCTGCAACAAGATATATGTATATATCACAACTGTCAAGACAGACTCCAAGTTCGCGATTACCACAAATAAAAGTGGGGTCTGTCTTCCAATTTCCAATTGCAGCAGTTGTGAAATCTGACTGCTCGCACCCCTCACTAATAAATTACAGAGTCAATGACAGCTTAGAGATCACCCTGCTGACAGACTGGATACAAAGCCTCATGTAGTCCTTTCAACACATGTTGACTGTCTGCATGAAAGCTTTGGAAATGTGATTCGTCTAAACAAGCAACATAGCGCCACTCTTCCAGTGTCCAGATGAAACTCAGTAAAAGATGCCACCGATCGAATAATTATATCTTTATTAGTTGATAACTACCAAACCACGAAGAAACCCCTGTACGTTGACTGGTGGGCTAAGCGGCACCAATGTGAAATTGGTATATGATTTAATGCAATGTTCCCCTCCAGTGTGTGTTTAGCAGCATTGTTATTCGCCAGCAGTTCAGTCCTTGCATCACTTGTATGTGCCTTCAGTTTTCACATATTCTTTATATATCTTTGTTAATGTTTCTAGAGAAAAATTCTAGGACTTACCACTTAAAAGATATAGTGCACCATTTTACTGGTCACAATAATCATTTCCAGGTCAAACGGTGTTAAATTCTGTACATGTCCCATGACTAAGACAGCCGCAGCTGCACTTTGTCAATTAATTCACATATATGTCATCTGGCGAAGTCCTTTACTGTAAGTCAAAGAGGTCAAAACCATCAAGTGTACTGTTGCCTGTAATTTATTTGTACATCAGTTTATAAAATTTCAGGTTATCAACCACTGAACTATATTCGGTAATACATTATATGATAAATATTAGTTCTCGTTGGTATCGCTTGGTGCCTAGTTGTGGAGTAAACCACTACAACTTCAATTTTCGCAATGGAGCAATGGTTAGCAAAACAGATTAGCGGATCATTACTATTGTAATAACTTAGGTGTTTTGATGGTGCTACGAACTAAAAAAAAATGTCATGGCCTTATACCAGAACTGTGAAAAATATTGATAAATCTGTTCGTCTTTCGTATTATCTAACATTTCCCGTGTCCCGACGGGTATTTCACACATCTGTTGAAAACACTCCACCGGGAAAAAATCTAATTTTTTAACCTGTTTTTCTTTCTTTGAGGAAACTATTTCAAGTATTAAGTTCCCCAGACAGTTGGATAGCATCTCGTATAACTACTCTAGAATAGAATGGTAGGTTAGAATAAAAGGATAGTTTGAAAGACTCATTTAAAATTAATTTGTTCTCAGAAGAGAAATGGAGAGAGAAGAAGTAGGAATAAAAGGATAAGTTGGAGTAGACAGACAGCTACGAAAAAAGTGGAAAATAAAATAAACAGGGGGTCTGGAATAACAGTGAATAGTGTGAAAAAATATCCCGGACGCAAGAGTAGTGTAAAAAATAAACAGGAATATACCGGGGGAGTGCTGGAAAGGTTTCGTCCCAACCCTTTCCTAAAATAAGAATTTCAACGAACAAACATCAGTTTTTTTTTTTTTGGAAGGATTAAAGAAATTTGAGAAACGATATGCCATGTATGTTGAACTGCGGAATGAATATGAGCAATAATATGGACATTTCATGGCTCAAGATTATTCTTCTTGATCGAACAGGGAACATTTCAGCACCCATCATACATTTTGTAGAAATTCTCTAAATACAAATGAAATTATATCTTTTGTGGCATTGTGTCATGATAAAAATATTAAATATCTAAACATGCTTCAATGTAAAACAATTACTGAGTTAGTCTAGTAGTCCATTACCACTGAAATGAGTTTGATTCTCGCCGACGAACACGTGGCTTAAATTTACTAAGTTTAGTAAATATTAGTAAATAAAACTTTAATTTAACAAGACCCCAAATGCTAATTTATTTCTCGGGAAATGAGTGATTCTGTCATTATTATAGAGAATTTATGGTAACGAGACAGAGAATCACGCGATGTGAAATCTCAAACCGGTCAGTTTTTTCTTCTACTATACAATCAACAATGCGATTTTCTATTCCCTATTCTTCTTCATGACTGCAAAGTTATTTCCAAATGATGAAAAAGGAGATGATGATGATGATGATGATGACTGCTTATTATTCAATTGGATCCATTGTGGTGAAAATATTAATGAACATTATGTATTAACTAGGCTTTCATCGTTTTTATGAATGTTGACTCCACGCAACGCAATTTGTTTTCATTCTGGGTAAAGGATTAAATAATGACATATGTTATCAAACAACTCCAGGAAATTGCATACCTTTCTAAAAGGAAATTGTATACCTGCTATATTGACCTCACAACAGCATATGAGAACATCAATAGAGACTTCCTCCAAGCTCTGATCAAATGGAGGAACATTATCCACAAAATCTTGCATGTCTGGCTAGGACCCCAATACGGAAACATTTCAAACCTCAATAGGAGTTTGACAAGGAGGAAATGAGAGCCCTAGTCTATTTAATATGCCCTATACTATGCCCTGTGTATTTACAGACATAGACATGAAGAGATGGATAAAGCAATTCCATACCACATCCCAAACGAATCTACTTATAAAAGACAACAACCTTGCTTTCCCATCCAAGGCCAATATACTGACGATGTGGGTATGCTGATGATAAAGGTATTCATCGTTGAGATAAGAATGATCTTAAACAGAAAATTAACATCCTTTATCAAGCGTTTCAAGAAACAGAACAAAATAAATCTTTCCAGAACAGAAACAATGATCTGGAATTGAAATGAAAGCAGTGATGGCGCCTATCATGAATTGATCATAAAAGTTCAGACTGTGGATTTAGTAAATACCAAGGACTCCAACTACCACAGTGTATGGACCAGTTAAAATAAATTTAGTATATGAGACAGGGAAAGTGAATTTCGTTCAACACCGCAAATTTCTACAAAACAAAAATATTAACCTTAAAATTAGTCATGTTCTTAAATAGTGTCGTTAAATCGAGACTTTCATATGGACGCCACGCGTGTTTCGACTGTTAGCTGTATACAACTGCTTTCTCAGATCAATCGTCAAATGGCTTTAAGCAAGTGAAGTCTGTGAGTCTTGGTGAAGGCCACACTTCTTCGAAACTTGTGAACTGGTGCTATAGAATCACAAAGAACTGTACCAAATAACAGAAACGACATCACTAGAGGACTTGCAACAGCAGTATCAGCTAAAATGGATAGAGCTTGAAAAAAAAAACTGATGTTAACATTTGACACTACTTCAAATAAAAGGTTGAGAAGGAAACCCCCAGCAATACTGGAAAGCGCGATAACAGCTACTAGAATTGAGTAACCTATTTTCCTGAAAATTGATTTAATGAAAAGATTTTATATATTTCAACCGGCAGTATTTCTGGCTTCCTGATCCATGAATGCTGAATATTTTCTTATAAGTTTACGGATAACATTGCCATTATTATTATTATTATTATTATTATTATGTTGGTGTCGCACATTAATGTAGTAGAAATTACGTTCTTGGAGGCGTGGGTGTGTCAACAAGATTCCTCACAGCTCTAGAACCTTTCGGAGAATCCCTACAGAATAAATGATGGCAGTTTTCTGGCGGTCTACAGTCTTCCCTAAGAGTTCTTTCAAGTTTTATGATTATTATTATTGCTTTTGATTTTCTATTTGATACATCCTTTGTTAACTCTTTCACCTGAAATCCAAGATAAATAATGGTTTTGCTTAGGAACCTAATAATATTGGATTGAAAGGTTTTTTTTAAGTGAGTAATATTTTGTATTTCAGATAAAGATACTAATATTATTATTATTCATTGAGTACTCACACTAATGTTAACTGATAGATTACACCAGAGATTAAGTGACAGCAAAACTTCTCATAAATCCCGCACTCATCTCCCCATCCTTACCGTTTTCAACAATGCCGCCATCTTGAGGGTTCCAACGCTTCATCTGATTTCCAATTATTCCTTCTTTTCCAAAGCTTCTGGGACAGTTCCCAGTTCTCCAATAACGTCGATTATTATTATTATTATTTTTATTTTCTTTTATTTATGGCGTTTACACATTTCTTTCCGGGTTAGAAATGGCATCATGGCACTTTCCACTGACAAAAATAAAAAAAAAAAATTAAAAAAAAATAAAATAAAATTACATAGATAAAGCCTTCGTAAAGTGTGGGCTGTACTTGTCAGAACAATTTTTTGTATCTCTCTGAGGCATGGACTTCCTGGAATCCCTTCAATTAGTCTACTGGAATCTTTTTCAACCAATCCTAGGGCTCCAACTACAACAGGGATTGTTGATGTTCTCATATGCCACATTTTTGAGATTTCTATTTCAAGGTCCTTGTATTTTGACAGCTTTTTGAATACCTTCAAAGATACATTGCAGTCAGTAGGGACTGTCATATCAATAAGGAGACACTTTTTTTGTTTGTGGTCTTTAATAACAATGTCTGGGCGGTTGGCTTTGATTGTTCTGTCAGTGCGTATTGTGTAGTCCCATAGAATTGTAACAAGTCCTATCTCCGTAACCGGGTCTGGGTGGTGATTATTATTATTATTATTATTATTATTATTATTATTATTATTATTATTATTATTATTAGCCTAGTACCAGTAAAAAAATGGCTACATAATTTACATAAGAATCGACATTTCTGTCGAGGATCAAAGTGTCTTTCTCTGACCATTTACCTAAGAACAGAATGTATGTATTCCTTTTTTCACTTGTATTCTTCTTCGGTGCTGGTATAACACTAGAGAGACGGGTTATAGGGATACCAATCCGGTGGCATCAACTCCTTCATTACACCAAAGGAAGGAAGGTCACCGTATTTTGACCCCTGCGTAATACTGACTGTGATGACTGAACAAAATTTTACTTAGATCCATATGTACGCCTATGGGTACCTCACGTGGGGCTGGTAGATAAATACAGGATCAGAGTCAACTTGAGCGACCCCAAGGCTGAACTCAAAGTGTAGTATTTTCTCAAACAATATGCGGTGCCGTGTCCTTGCCTTCATGTAATTTCATAATGTCTTAAAACAAAACTGCTCTCTATTAATCACCACAGAGATCCTTCCCTGCAGCCCCCTCTCCCCATTAGAATGTCTGACGCTCAACTTCTCGAGAGCACCTCTCTGCGGCTGCTGGGTCTCACGTTGTCTACTGACCTGAGATGGAACAAATACATTGAGTCAATTGCTTCGTCCACCGCAAGGAAAGTTGGCCCCCTGTGCTGCGCCAGGAAATTTTTCTCCCCGGAATCGATCCTTCAGATCTACAAATCAGCAATTCGCCCTTGCATGGAGTATTGCTGCCATATATGATCTGGAGCCCCTTCTGTTTGCCTCGGGGTTCTTGATAAGATCCAGAGGCGGATATGCAATATAATTGGCCCTGATCTGGCATCTCGTCTACAGTCGCTCTCTTACAGACGCGCCGTCGCCTCTCTCTGTCTTTTTTATAAATACTTCCATGGTAATTGCTCCGAGGAGCTGCATTCGCTGGTTCCCAGACTTCATGAATTCAAGCGCTCTACGAGGCTGGCATCCCGCTCTCATCCTTTCACTGTTGAATGTTAAATGTAGCCGTCTCATCTACTCCAATAGATGCATATCTCGCACCTATCGCCTATTCCAGTTTCCCTGAGAGCTATAATCTCCAACTATTCAAATGTAATGTAATCTCCAACTATTCAAATGTAATGTCAATCGACATCTCCAGTTGTCTTGATCTATCCACTATCCTTCTCCTCATCCTTTCCTCTATCACTCCTATCTGATCTTGCTCCAAATCTTCTGTAACCCCTTGCGTCCTAGTGGCTTTCCGCCTTGCTTGGGTGTGAAACGCTTAAAAAAACTGTCACATCCTATCACTGTGGCTAGTGAAGGGAAACGTTGTACACACAAACAAAATATACAACATGGAAACACATTGCATTTTATATATATGGATTATTCACGTCCTCCTCAATATTTAAAAAAAGAAAAGAAACTGGACAGTTTCTCGTTGTTGAAATATTCAATACACCATCTATCTTGTACAAATAAATATAGTTGTCTCTCTCGTCATCAATTCGAAGGTGTCCCGATCAATATAGACAGAAAATCATTTGGGCGGGGTGGGATGGGGTCTTGGAAAGAGTATAGGAATGCGTAGATATTTCAGTGAGAATTCAGATTTAAAAATAATTTGAACCACAAACAAACGCAAAAATCAATAGCATTAGTTAAAAATATTTTCAGGTACTTGAGTGAAGAAATCGAACAACAGAAATTGAACACTTTTTGTTTTGTGCTTTCTTTTGTCTTTTATTGGCGACCGCACCGGCGGAACAGAATGCAAATAAATCTTTAATTAGCTACTTAAATAGAACATTTATACCGGAACAATGTTTTTTGGTAACTTTTGTTCTGAAATAGTTGATTCTTGATAAGATATTGATGCTACACTAGTAAAATAACAATTTGATCATATAATGGCTAATACACAGACACACATACATGCACATCTAAAATACACACACACACATATATATATATGTATGTATGTATATATATATATGTGTGTGTGTGTGTGTGTGTGTGTGTGTGTGTGTGTGTGTGTGTGTACATGATTACGAATTGATAAATTTATAAATATGTAGGAAAAATGCTGAAAATTACTCGGTCCGTTCAAATATCCAAACAATATTTTTTTGCGTGTGAGGAATTCTTGGTCAAGTTTACACCGGAAATGACACGCCGTAGCACAACTCACCAGATGCAGTGACTCGGACATTTTGTTGAAACAGAAGAAATGCGCGGAATTACTAACGATGATGCACACCCAGTTCACGTCGTCTGTGAGGGTTCTTGGGATCGGGAAAACCAAGGACCATGTTATAGCATCGCATTACTTCTTATAGGAACCTCAGTGTCAATACTACCGAAGTGCTAGATTCCTTTCTGAAGATCTGAGATGGGGAGTAACCGTACACGTTACAACATGACTGCTTTTTCCGACATGGCACACGCAACCCAGGAGTGGATTGCAAAGCAGTTTTACGATCAAGTCACCCCGATAACATGTAGCCACGTACCTCTCCTGATTTTAATCTCTTAAGCCACTATGACTATGTCATCGAGATGGCGACCAACCAGTGACTGTATAATATAAAGAACTCATTGAAAGCCAACTATAACGGACCACGTGACCACGGCGTGCAGCCAATCCTAAGGCCGCATTCCAAATCGTCCTCTACATTGCGTCCGTTTTCCTAAATAAACATTCTGTTTTTTTTTTAAGTTGTACATCTGTAAATACTTAGTGATTCATTTTCTGTTAAATATCTTTGTTTTTCTTTATATTTTAATAGGTTCCCAGTTACCTGGTGCAGACTATATATAAAGTGATTTAATCCTAAAACCTACCCAAATGACCAAAGCAAATTTTTAGAAGTACTTCTTCGTCGTATTGAGAACTTCTCAGCACCCGCCCAAAACAAAAGTTTGTAATGTTTTAAGTGAATTTTAAAGACAATATTTAGATATTTCTCCATTGATTTATTTAACCATATAGATGCCATTTTATTCAACTACCTTTCGGTATCTTTGAGGAAACATCATGATTACATCTACTCAGAGCTTTTTTTACAGTAACGTTCATCCTGTACAAGGCCTGGGGGTCAATCGAGGTAGAAGGCTACGTTAAGGGGCAATTTGTGCAGATAGGAGGGGAAGATAACGGTTAATCCTTAAACAATTAAGATTGTAGTGATCGGGGAAACATCCTCTTAGGAGTCGCTTTCACAGAGCAGTGGTTCTCGGGAAGAAGCTGTTTGAGTGGAACTTACTTCTCAGCATGTAATTAGCATGGCGGGTCCTTGCCATGAAGGTTTGAATTGGTGGAACCAGGGAATGTAGTTCGTCTGAGCACTTTCCGTGGAAGTAGCGACAGAGTACCAAGAGGCTTGCCACATCCCACCTGTGAGAGAGAGGTTGGAGGATAGAGAATAATTCGTCACCCACAAGGGCTCGGATATGCTTTTAGACTATTGGGCAGCTCCCGCCCAAATATGACAACAGTACACCATTTCTGACCTGCTCTGGATCTTGTAAAGATAGAGGATGGCATGAGGAGTCAGGTACTTACTGGAGCGGTACAAGGAGCCGACCATTTTATCTACATCCTTAGCAATGGAACGTATGTACGAATTCCATCTGAGATCAGGTGCAAGTTTGAAGCCCAATAGGCTTTCAAGTCACTGTGCTTCCCCGAGGGGTCATCCGTTCATCGTGACGGGTGGTAGTTCGGGCTTCTTTGTATATTATGAGCTTGTCTAAGCGGTTCTACAGGTTTCTAATGAATTAATGATATTTTTTAAATCAGCGTTTCAATTTGGCCATGTTTATATAGCGCTATTCCATTTGCGGAAGTAAAAAAACATCAAATGACGAAAATTCATTTCATGTTCCACCATTTTCATTTTTAACGTAATATGTGTGAAACGAAATCATGTGCCCAAACGCTAAAAATATTGCTATTATTCTTTTTTTAGCCACATTTTATTGTTGTAGCATAATAATGATTTTCTACAATGATTAATTATGTTTAATTCTTCATCTTGAATGTTTATGTTTGTATTGCTAAATTTAATCTTTTATTTAATATGTACTTGGTAATGGATGCATAAAAGACTTTTATATCTATTTGTATAAAGGAGCAATTGTTTTCTTTGTAATATTGTTGAAGCAATTAATAGTTTCTTTTGTATTTTTCAATTGATTTATATTTAAAATTCTTCTTTTAATTTCGAACCTATTTTTTTACTATTTGATTACTTATTTTTCCTATATTAAATTTTTGAGATTTAATAATCTACATGTAGCTTTTTTTACAAGATTATCCTAATTATCTTTCGATGTAATAAATGGTTCTACTTTCATTTACATTATTCAGACTGTTATCCTCGTCTGCATTGCCATAGTTAGATTAGATTTTATGTCTATTGTAAATCCTAATTTGTGAAATATTTACATTATTTGTTTACTTATATTTTCTCTTTTTCTATCATTAAAATTTCTTCCAATTATTAAATTATCATCTCTATATAAGCCTATATCCTTTTTATTAATGACATTTGATATCCGTACAAGTTCGCATAAAATCCGCCATCATAACTGCACATTGATACGTCAAAGTTCTTATTAATCTTATTGCTATTATTCTTTTTTGGCCATGTTTCATTATTGTGGCATAATAATGCTTTTCTACAATAATTAATTATGTCTGATTCTTCATCTTGAATGTTTATGTGTTGTATTGCTAAATTTAATCTTTTATTTAATATGTACCTGGTAATGGATGCATAAAAGACTTTTATATCTATTTGTAAAAGGAGCAATTGTTTTTGTTTCTAATATTGTTGAATTGTTGAACCAATTAATAGTTTCTTTTGTATATTTACATTGATTTATATTTAATATTTTTCTTAAGTTCGAACATATTTTTCTACTTTTCTACTTTTTTTTTCTAATATATATATATATATATATATATATATATATATATATATATATATATATATATATTGTTTTAAAATAACGGAACTATTTCTTTAAAAGGATTCTTTTTTCGCCCAACACTTATTTAGAAAGATTCGTTGGAACAAAACCCGAAATATACAGAAAAATAGTCATTAACGGCGAAACTAAGGAGCTACGACTAAAATAAATCTATTCCTAGAAGAATAGATCGATATAAATAAGCTCCTAGTGAGTATAAAACAGAAAAAAATTGTACTAACGACTCATCCATGAGACAGAGAGAACGAAGAAATTTCTTCTGCCTGCACAATGTGAATCAATGAAGCTTGATATGAACAGATTCTAAAAAACGTAAATGTTTAGCCGACCGAACTATATATATATATTTGTATTATGTATGAGGTGCAATCCAGAAATTCAAAGATTTTATTAGGTCACGTGAAACGAAGTAGTACAGACTTTTGCTTTTTCATTTTGGTCGTAGTACCCTATATACAATGACCAAGAGCGGTATTTTGCGGGGAAACTAATCATTAACATATGTAACCCTTTTTAACATCATCAAAATCTTCAAATATTTCAGTATCACTCACTTTATGCTGAACGGCAGGCATGCCATTTCATACACATTAGCATTAGCATGTCCATGTATATCACCGATTTCTTTCTCCAGTGCAGCTCAGTTTCTATGTCTTTAGTTTTGATTTTCAGTGAGGCCGCTTTTTATTCCTGCGCTTGATTAATCTCTAAATGCAGCTTCCTGCTTTAGTTCTATTGTTCTACATTTTCGATGATCGCAGACTTTCGTGTGGTTTCTGTGATGTGACATAACAAAAAGATAGTCATGTCTACATTGACAAATATTTAAGATTTTCCATTGCACCATTTTGAAAACATATGTGCTGACCCACTTCACAAAAATCTGACCAATGACCTAACATAAAAGTTTTATTTATGAATCCGTTGACGATAAAATGATTGCAATACTTTGAATCTGGTTTCAATTTACTCAAGATTAAATGTACAAATATACATGAATGACAGTAAATAATCTCATATATATATGTATCACCCAGTGGAGTTTGGAATATCTTGCAGACCATGTTAAATAGCATGGACATCAAGTAGACGAGCAATATTCTGCTGGGATAGCATGGCGTCTTCCTGCTGTTGCAGGAATGGCAATAGAATGAGTTATACATATTCACGGTGCAACGTTCTCCCCGCAAACATCAAGGGGAAGTGAGAACTGAAACATGAAACGCAAGACAATGATTCTAGAGGTTGGGGGTCTGTGTATCGTGAGCGAATACATTCTGGAAACTATCTCCTGCATGAGGCAGAACCTGCTCTCATCACTGATTATAAAGTATATTCGAAGTGTGTGTGTGTGTGTGTGTGTGTGTGTGTGTATATATATATATATATACACTTCGAATATACTTTATAATCAGTGATGAGAGCAGGTTCTGCCTCATGCAGGAGATAGTAGTTTCCAGAATGTATTCGCTCACGATACATACATACATACATACATATATATATATATATATATATATGTGTGTGTGTGTGTGTGTGTGTGTGTGTGTGTGTGTGTGTGTGTGTGAAAATATATAGAAAATAGGAAGGAACTGGTTAGATAAAAATCCAAAGTTCCTTAGTATTTTAGTTATTATTTTAAAAAATAGTGCTCGATACAAAAGTAGAGCATATTTTTAAATAAATAATATATATATATATATATATATATATATATATATATATATATATATATATATATATATATATTAAATGTTCAAGAATGTTTGTGTGCATGTTGAAATGTTCTCGGCACAACCCATTTCCCTGGTTGAGAGAAGAACTTTTCAGTACCATTCGTAGAATAAATGTACGAATTTTGGACGGGAGAAAAAGTGTTTATTCGTATATATTTCTGAGGGAATAAATTGGTTGCTTGGTTGTTTTTATTTAGTGGCATATCAACTTCTATGAGTTATTTAATACCGAAATCTAATTCTTCTGTAAGCATTTCTTCTTCTCTTTTTTTAAGATAATAATGTTTTAGTGATACAAATCCTACTAATTAACCCATAGCTGGGGAGAGATGAGGTGGAGTCATACCATTCCCAAGGGTATTTGTGCATAAGTGAATATAACGATTCCAACTGAAATTGGAACTCGGCTCTCCTATTAACAATTCCGAGCAATTATCCATTACACCACGCGCACATCCAAGCTTACAGCAGCTGGTATTCCCAGGCGGTCACCCATCTATGTACTGACTAGGCTCAACATTGCTCATCTTCGGTGATCGTACAAGAACCAGTGTTTCCACGTGATGTGGCCATAAACTCTGAGTGAATAAGAGAAAATGTTATATGAACGTATATGTATCTTCACGAGAGCAGTAATCGTCTGTTGAGTGATCCTAAGAACTATTGCACCACTACGGAACGATTTGTACCTACTAATCTTAGCTTAGTCTAGCACAAGGCCCAAAGTGCCGAGCACCCAATGAAGATCTAAATCACTACTGCCATTATAGTATGTTAGGCAGGCTTGCTTCACTATGTATTTATTGTGATTACTGTAAAACAAAACTATAGTTTGAAAGAATTCAACTCTACCGTAGAAATGATTTATTTAGTGAATTTTCTAACATTTACTCAAAAACGCAACTGTTCATATTTAGTTTGGCTTGGTCAGGCACATAGTTGCGGGTCTTGAGCGCTCAGCAAGTATTCAACTCACTGTAGTTTTACTAAAGTCTACGAGTCTAGCTTACTAATCACTAGTCCAGAGTATCATGTAATACTTAACAATCTTGTGCAAATCATTATTACTGTTATTGGTTCGATCAATTCTGAGTTCCAAACACATTTGGCCTTGTGCTGTCCTCAGTTAAGCTTAGTAAATATCAATAAGCCAAAATTCGTGTCAATGAACGTACGTGCGCTTGGAGTTATCAGGACATCACGTATAGAACGACCATTACTGCGAGAAGGAAACCAGCATCATGTCAGATGGGTGAAAGGTACAAACACTGAAGCTTTATTCTGCAGCAATTACAGATACTGACGTACGATTAATCATTGGAAGTACACGTAATTGAGTTTATAAGAAACAAAGTATGCAGAATGTCGACTTTAACAAAATAATGACACCAAGAGACGCCAACTTTACAAGCTCACAATTTGCAACTATTTACAAGCACAAGATATCATTACATTCACTTTCTCACAAATACCATTGGGAAAAGGTATAAATCCATTTCTTCTCCGTCCCCTCCAGCGGTGAGTTAAATAGCAGGGTAGACTGGAGTGTCTGGCTGTGGTTAGCAACCAGTATAGAAGGAGGACAAAATCTTAATTTAAATGTAACTAATGTTCACTCAGTATAGCTGAAGTATAAACCACAGGTTGGTTCTGTTGGTGTTAAAGGAACGCAGATGTATCTGAGCAGACAGATGTTCTCGAAAACGAGCAGCCATGCTGAAGATGAGAAATCGCACTGATTGGTAATGTACCTTCAAGCCAAAACAGCTCTGATGATTCTGTAGTTTGAATTTCTCCATAGACCATATCCAGAAAATAAATCTCTTGTTCGTACACAATAAAAACTTAACAGAAATCAGTCGTATGTGTGTTTGTTTTTGTGCGTGAATTATGTTAAACCTAAGTTTCTCTTAATACTACTACAAAAACAGAACGGACATTTGTGGCAATCCTACATAGAATATCTTGTGCCTGTGCATATAATATTGATACATTAAATTTATTGAGTTAGTCTCATCAGGATTAAGGGGGTCGTTTTCATGGTCGGGATTAACAAAAACGACTCGGCGTTTATTTTTTGTTTAGCGAAATGAAGAAAATGAAATAATCTTTTTTCTTTTCTTTTCTTTTTTTATTATTTAGACTTGAAAACGTCCCGAAGAGCCTTGCAAAAAAAAGGTGAGATGAACCGGAAGACCGTGGAAGAATGAGACAGTATTATTAAAATGAGAAAATTTATGAGTGAATATTTATGATTTATGATTGAATATTGAAGGAAAGTTGCTATTATGTCATCGTCAGTGATTTTTTTTTGTTTAAGTTTGCAATAAGAGCTAGATTCGTAATCAAGAGTTTCATCAACTTGGCACCTGAAACAAAATCACTGACCTCTTAACTCCTAGCCAACTACTCATCCAACAAATGCCCGCTTGGTAAATGAAGCGCATGGATATGAGAAAGTCTATGTGCGAATCGTGTTAATAGTTTTAGCTTATCATCAGACAGAGACCTTTACCGTCATGGGACTGATAAGAGAGGCACTGACAAGAAATTCAAATCTATGCCAGGTCCTATTTCACCCCGACCCCAATTCTCTCGGGTAGTCTCACCAGTGTTACAGCACTGAAACGATAACTCAAAACCAATATTTGGCACTTTGACGCCATTTGCCTGGACAGCAATTAGGCAGAATTAACTAAGAGAATGTCAGTTTTTAAGTGAAAACATTTTTTTCATGTTTATCTTTGATATTGTTTTATGGCAATGAATTAAAATCTGCAAAAAATAAGTTATGAATATTTATCTATTGAGTTTAAGTCGTAAAAGGATAAAACATTAACTAAAAAAAAACTATGAGTACTGGTATTAGTATTATTATTATTATTATTATTATTATTATTATTATTATTATTATTATTGTTGTTGTTGTGGATTCCGGGATGAAATCCGGTCTCAAAATGAATGACAAACGCAGGAATAAAATATAGCAAATAAATGTATTGACGTAATAATACAATTGGTAATACGGCTAGTATATCCAGAAATGCGGTTAGTAGCAATAATAATAATAATAATAATAATAATTATATATATATATATATATATATATATATATATATATATATATATATATATATACAGTCTGGGAAATTCAGTATCGAAGTATGACTTCCTTCTGAGTCTACGTGCTCGCATCTGTGACTCCTACCAAGCGGTTACTTCACACTCTTACTCTCTCACTCCCTGGTATTCACCGGCAGCAGTACAAGTACACACTGGGCAGGTCCACTTGTATAAAAAGGGTGGACCCTTAACAATTATTATTATTATTGTTTGAATGTTCCACCATTACGCCTTCCTACTTAGGATCAGAGTAGCGTATTTGCCTGTTCGTTGGCCCTTCTGGAATGGAATTGGTTAAACTTTCTAACAGAAAACCTATTTGATAATATTAATCGAAAAGAAATTCGGAGAAAAAGGAAAGGAGGTGGATGAGGAAAAGGCAGACGAAAGAGGGAAGACATAAGGTAAACAAAATGAGAGAAAAGTGCAAAGAAAACCAGATGAAAGGAAAAAGAAAATTTTGAAATAAAGTTTCAGCGGTTCTAAGTCTGATAGGAAAAAAAAACATAATCAGACATAACGAAGATGAGACATAGATGTAATATATCTGTGGAGATATATAAAAAAAAAGTTTTAAAAAATCAGCTGGAATTTTAAAAGAAGTCATACGGTCCCTATTTCTGTTCAACTTTGTACTTAATTACACAACGAGACTTGCAGCTAAAGCTGAGAAAAGTATTCGGTTTACTCTACAAGTAGCAAGAGGAAGTCGGTAACTGAAATCACCATCACATCAGAATTTGAAAATGATCAAGCGCTTGTATCCAATATTCTTTAATAAGCAAAATTTTTTTCTCAGATTTTCTAATCACGCAGAAAGAGATCTTATAACATTCAAAGATGACAAACTGAATCAAATGAATTATTTTTTAATATCACAGACAGGCAGGCAGACACACACACACACACACATATATATATATATATATATATATATATATATATATATATATATATATATATATATATATATATATATATAGGCAATGTTTAAACTTCGGACCCGAAAAAAATAGTATGTCAAAATTTAAATAAACACATACCAACGAGTAACTGTAATTAATTTTTTTTTTAAAAAACGCATTTCCTGGGCATTTCTTTCATTTGCTCTCGCCCATAAATTCACAAAAATAGGCTGAGAGCATCTGTTCCTCTAAAGCTAAAGTAAACATTCTTTTAATTTCAAATTTTAGGCGAAACTATAAATGCTAAATATTTTGAGTGTGTACCTCCCTATTCATTGGGTGGATAAGGCTTTCCTTGTGTATAATTAAAGAATGTTTATACCCGGTATTTCTCTTGATTAGACATCCTTAATCATGATCATGAAAACAAAATATTGGAAAATTAAAACAAGAAGTAACCAGAGATACAAAATAATCTGAAAAGAAAATGTATAATATTCATAAAAATCATGTTTATTTAATGTTTCTTATTCCATAATTCACAAACATTTTTGATTAAAAAGATTTGTCTTCATATTTCTTTACAAAATGGTAAATAATAAATATTGCATTGTAGTTGGTTTAAATATTTTTAGAATATTGTAAATAAATAATCTAACAATTAAATAGTGTGTAACATTTCAGTTATTAAAATTTTAAACATGGCTTTCTAAAACAATATATTTTGTCGAGACAGTCGAGCTATTAAGAGCGGTGCGAAGAGTAAAACATTCTATTGATATATTTTGGTCAATTTCGAAGGTTATACTTTGCATATATATATATATATATATATATATATATATATATATATATATATATATATATATATATATTCAAACAATTTGATTAAAAAACAACCGACAAGGTCTGACTGAATAATTTTTTTTATTCTATTTTTAAATTTTTTTTTTTAGTTCAGCATTGTGCTCGAAATTTTGAATAAACTACCCGAAGGTTATGTTGTGTTATTTTTTTATTCAAGTACTTTCGACAGTCTCAATAATTTTGAAGAATCAATGTGGTGTATGTGGTGCAGGCAGAATTCCTTTGTCTACATGCTGGTACTCATTGGAAAGCTGGAAGTTTCAAATAGTCTGTCTGCGGTGACGTAATTTGTAACAGTTACTGCAACAAGGCCGTACCAAAAAGAATGTGAATTTTAAATATATATATATATATATATATATATATATATATGCAGATTAAATAGATGATATATACTTCAAGATAAAGTCTCCTGTAGTGACTGATATTTATTTAATGTCGGCTGTTTATTTTGTATAATAATAGCTTTTAGCGTTTTGCATTTTCTTTAAATTTGGTACTGTAGTATATTTTTAGTATTATCCACTAATATCTGGATTATGTTAATAGTTGCATTTTGGTCGTTCGTGATATGCTAGTCGATATGTGCACTGATTGCACTGAGTTTCGACAGGTAATAAGGTCAATCTACGGCAGAGTATGGTGCATGTGTACCCAATGTAAGAATTTAATTTTTTATTATTAATGTCACCGTACACTATTTCAAACTTCCAGTTTTCCAAAGAATACCAGCAGGTAGACAAAAGAATTATACCTACCATACAGACACCGCATTAGTCTTTGAAAATGACCGACCACATTGAAATTACTTGCACAAAAAACAATAACTCTTCGAACAGTTTATTCACAATTTTGAGAACAATACTCAACACTTTAATCGAACACTGGAAAAATACAACAAAAAAATTAAGCAGACAGAGCATGTAGGCTCTTTTAAATCAAACTTATTTGGATGAATACTTGTTGCCTAAATATCTCTTTTTTATATATATATATATATATATATATATATATATATATATATATATATATGTGTGTGTGTGTGTGTGTGTGTGTGTGTGTGTGTGTGTGTGTGTGTGTGTGTGTGTGAAGAATATATAGAAAATAGGAAAGAACTCGTTAGGTAAATAATCCAAAGTTCTTTAGTATTTTTTGTTATTAAAAAAAAATAGTGCTCGATACAAAAGTAGAGCATAAATATAATTATTTATTTAAAAAATATAATTATTTATTTAAAATAGCGTGTTGGAATCATATTTTTAAATAAATAATTATATATATATATATATATATATATATATATATATATATGTGTGTGTGTGTGTGTGTGTGTGTGTGTGTGTGTGTGTGTGTGTGTGTGTGTGTGTGTGTGTGTGTGTGTGTGTGTGTGTGTGTGTGTGTGTGTGTCCTAAGCAGAGATTATTTCTTGACATCTTTTTGACAATCTTTTCTCTAGCATTGGCGCACAAGTTTTTCATTGTTTTGCTGGGATTGTCCGTCAGCGTTATGTTTAACAGAAAATGGTCTGAAATGACGTGCTGATTCAAGCTGATAAGTATAGGCAAGTACAATATATTATGTGTCAGTCGCATACAATAAGCACACAGAACTATATATATATATATATATATATATATATATATATAATTATTTATTTAAAAATATGATTCCAACTCGCGACATAAGAGGTCTCATGTTTCAAAACAAGAGCTGAAAACTTCAATATAATTATTTGAACTAAATTGAGTTAAAGTAAGCTCTGTTCCATCTTCAAGCGAATTTTTTTTTGGAATAACGTATTTCTGAAATTTACGTGTTTTAATAATTGAAATCAAAATTTCCATGGTAACAGCTAGGGCGAATTGTTTAAATTGGGTAGGCGTGTGTTGGGTGTTAATAATAAGTATCAGTATAGAGTTACTTTCATAGATGTCAAGTCAGGGAAAGGTGGGGTGTCTAAATTTGAAACGGAAGATGTATTAACCCTAGTCTGGTATGCGTGTCTATGGGGATTTATTTATTTTTTATTTTTTTTTTTTATGAAAGGGATTTGTGCATATAAAAAACTGCCGTAACGTTTGTTTTGACGACTTCATAAAGGGTTATCTTTTTTTGTAGGGTATTTAAACTATTTATTTGGGCTATGGATTATGAAAGTTATTATATTGTATGCTTGTTCTTAGCTAATTATTCAAACCATGAATCTGATGATTGGGCTATGGATTAATCAAGTTATTATATTGTATGCTTGTTTTTAGCTAATTATTCAAACCATGAATCTGATGATGTCGACAAAAAACATTAGTGCTCACTAATATGAATAACATTGGGTCCACGAAGAATGATTTTAAAGATAGATGGAGGCAGCATAAGTGCTCTTTCAATAATATAAATAAAAGAAATCAGACTTCCCTATCTAAATATTTTTGGCATCTGAAGGAAACAAATAGGACACCTAAAGTAAAATGGAAAATTATAAACAGGACTAGAACATGTAAAACTTGGGATGACCCATGCCCTTTGTGCCTCCATGAGAAATTGCACATTATTAAGCTTCTAAATAATAATAATCTATTAAACAATAGACATGTGTTTACGGTTTTTTGCAAATGAGGCAAGAAGTTTATTTGTAATTTATTCAATCAGACATGCCTAAAAGAGAATTTGCCTAAATACACACAGAAGCAACATATATATGTGTGTGTGTGTGTGTGTATATATATATGTGTGTGTGTGTGTGTGTATGTTGGTATTTCTTAGTTTTATCTCCGATTTTATTTGCCTAAAATAAACCTATCAACATGTCATCATGTACTAGGCATATCTCTCGGCTATTTATTTCCTGTGTTTTATAAAACCTGACATTAAGGATATTGGTTGGCGAACTGAAGAAAAAATTTAATTTCTCTTCATTTTTTTAATATTTCAGTTTTCTTTAATCCAGTCCTTCCACCTGGATATATTCTTGGTGGGAGGAATAGTGGTCCAAGTTCTACGAAGATCCAACTTGCAATACATTTTTGTATGGCTCTTTAAACTCACATACAAACATTATTTCTAAAAAGCTCAATTCATCAGAGTTACAGGTGTTCATTCTCTCTGTGCCTCCTCTCTCCCACTTCTTGTATTCTTCCCTCTATTTGTTTTCTTCTTTCTTTACTTCTCTCTCTCTTTTTTCTTCTCTTCCTCTTTTTTTGTCTTTTTCATCTACCTTCCTTTTCTCTTATTTCTTCTCCATCTGTCTTTTTTCTTCTTTGTCTCTTGCTCTCTCCCTTCTCCCTCCAATTAATATGCCTTCTTTGACACACACACACATATATATATATATATACGCATATATTCACTATTGCCTAACATTTCACAATGATTAGCAATCGCTTCACGAACACCATTTCGATAGCAGAATATGAAATTCTTATACTTCAATAGATGCTGCATAGTAACCAGGTTCTAGACAAAGATAAGCTTATTAAGGAAATTTTTTGTTGCCTACCATAATTCAATGATTATCAAGTGTGTGATTGTGCGTGTATGTTCATCGTACATTCTTTTTCTTAACTATATAGGAGTGCTCTGTATTAAATTTTTCAAAAAAGCTTTTTAACTTTGTAATGCACAAAATGCTGTAATTATTATTTTTTGTATGCATATATATATATATATATATGTGTGTGTGTGTGTATGTGTGTAAATCTTTTTCTATAAATGAACTATTTTTTCTATTTCTAATAATAATTACACATTACACACATACAGATGTATATATATATATAACTCATAGCGCATGATAAGAATGTAATTGAATGGTGGATATATATTAACACAACTTACACAAAGTGCTGCATAAAGCGTCAATAGTTAGCTAACTAATGAGGATAGAACTCACAAACTAATTGGTTGACAGGTTGAGCTTGATATATATTTTAAATTATATTTATCTTAACACATGGTCACAATTGTGTGGCAGCCGTTGAATATGTATATATATATATATATATATATATATATATATATATATATGTGTGTGTGTGTGTGTGTGTGTATTCAAACACACATACGGACATAAAGAACTCAGTTTGGCAGTTTATATGACGTAACCTTGAGTGACTTGAAATTGTTTGCATCAAACATGAGAACACCGGAACATCAGTTGCGTAACTACACACAGAACAATCCATGAAAACATTTGTAGTAACATTCGAAATTACTCTGCAACAGAAATAATATAAAATAAAAGTTAATGAATTTTGGCAAATTTACCGATAACACTAAACATCTTATTCCTAAATTTGAAAGATTTAATAAAAAAATGATAGACAGAACTTGTCCATATTATTTAACAAAACAAGTTTGAGAGAATTCCTGCCGCTGAAATACACACTATATATATATATATATATATATATATATATATATATATATATATATATATATAAGCGTTTCACCCCAAAGCAAGACGGGAAACCACTAGGACGCAAGGGGTTACAGAAGATTTGGAGCAAGATCAGATAGGAATGATAGAAGAAAAGATGAGGAGAAGGATAGTGGGTAGATCAAGGTAACTGGAGACGTCGATTGACATTACATTTGAATAGTTGGAGATTATAGCTCTTAGGGAAACTGGAATAGGGAAGGGAATTCCACAGGCGAGAGGTGCGAGACATGAAGCTATTGGAGTAGAAGAGACGGCTACATTTAATAGTTTCGACATTGAAAGGGTGAGAGCGGAATGCCAGCCTCGTAGGGCGCTTGAACTCATGAAGTCTGTGAACCAGCGAATGCAGCTCCTCGGAGAAATTGCCATGAAAGTATTTGTAAAAGAGACAAAGAGAGGCGACGGCGCGTTTGTGGGAGAGCGACTGTTGACGAGATGCCAAAACAGGGCCAATTATATTGCATATCCGCCTCTGGAGCCTATCAAGAACCCCGAGGCAAACAGAAGGGGCTCCAGACCATATATGGCAGCAATACTCCATGCAAGGGCGAATTGTTGATTTGTATATCTGGAGGATCGATTCCGGGGAGAAAAATTTCTTGGCACGGCACAGGGAGCCAACTTTCCTTGCCGTGGACGAGGCAATTGACTCAATGTATTTGTTCCATCTCAGGTCAGCAGTCAACGAGAGACCGAGCGGCCGCAGAGAGGTGCTCTCGAGAAGTTGAGCGTCAGACATTCTAATGGGGGGCAGGGACGCATCTCTGTGGTGATTAATAGAAAGCAGTTTTGTTTTTGAGGCATTAAAGTTGACCAGCCAATTCCTGCCCCAGTTCACAACCGATTGGAGGTCCTTTTCGAGACGCACGGCCAGGTTATTTTTGTCAGCGACACTAGATTTGTTTTTGAGGCAGGAATAAATTGTGGTGTCATCCGCGTTAATGCCAACTTGGGAATTTATGGTGTCAGGGAGGTTGTTTATATAGATAAGGAATAGAGTGGGGCCTAAGATGGAGCCTTGAGGAACACCCGCGTTCGTGGGATAGGAACTGGAGGAGAATCCGTTGAGAACGACCTTCAATTCATGGTTTGACAGGAATGATTGTATTAGGTCAAACAATCGACCCGTAATACCATAACCCTGGAGCTTGCGAAGAAGGCCAGCATGCCAAACCCTATCAAATGCTTTGGAGATGTCTAGGGCCATGGTACGAGCTTCCCCGTTATTTTGAAGAGCTTGGTAGACAGTTTCAGTGATGGCCGTAAGCACATCAGCTGTAGATCGGGCAAAGCGGAAACCATATTGCTTGTCTGAGAGCAGATCATGGGATGTAAGTTGGTTAACCACTTCGGCATTGATTAGGGCTTCGAAGACTTTGCCGAAAAGGGGTAGGAGACTGATAGGACAATAATTAGAAGGGTCAGAGAGGTCGCCAGACTTCTTGAAGACAGGAACAATCGAAGAGGACTTCCAGCAGCCAGGAAAACAAAATTCCTTGAGGCAGTAGTTATATAATTTAGAGATGTGTGTGTGTGTGTATGTGTGAATGTACTCATACGCTTATATGAATGCACATTTATATGCTTATATATGTGTATGTGTGTGTTTGCATGCTAAATTCTACCCATTCATTGGATCAACAGTCAAATCTAGCTCGGCAAATATCACACACAAAATTCTCAGAGAGCTGGTTAAGAAAGTTAAAGGTTAATATCACACTCTTAAAAAGTAGACCATTTTTCTTGCAGAAAATTGAAAAAAAATTCTCAGTTCTAAAAATGTTTTATTGTTTACAACCCCGTTTTATGACTTCATAAGCACATTCCATAAACCTACAAATAGCAGGCAAACTGACCAAAATGCATTGCTGAAAATAGTGTTTGCATTGTGGACGAAGAATTTTTTGGTTTTAAAATCCGATGAATGCATTTATAGCAGAAAGGATTGGGAGTAATGTCAAATGATGCAGTGATACGATGACACATTATGTTTTTTTTTTACTTCATTTGCTTTTTTGCAATAACAGATGATTGCGAAGTGATAAGCGCATCTGCTCGTTTACTCGACTATCAAGTAAGCGATATTAAAAGATAGCGTGTGCCTATATATACATACATACATACATACATACATATATATATATATATATATATATATATATATATATATATATATATATATATATATATATATATATATATATATATATATATATATATATATATATATATATATATATATATATATATATATATATATATATATATATATATATATATATATATATATATATATATATATATATATATATATATATATATACATACTACGTCATATACTGGAACGGCTATAGGGATAATGAGAAATAAATTGAAAATTTATAAATTATAATTTTTACACCATTTGGTTAGATCAGCAAAACTGCAAGAAAACTGACAACACTTTTGAATTCTGTTTTCGTTCGGATCACCAGGGGAGATAATTTAGAATAAGAAAATGAAAGACGAGACGAAGTTGACAAATATAAATTATCCTAAAAATAACGATATTGCTTATTTGAAAATGGTAAAAGAACAAAACAATACTTGTAGTTGCTAATTTTAGATTTCATCATGATAGATAGATAGATAGATAGATAGATAGATAGATAGATAGATAGATAATATGGATGCATAGCAGACTGGTTCAAATCTCACTATGGTCGATTTATCAGACAGATGATTCTAGATGTTATGATGAGGCGATAACACTATGGGTTATTCCAAGCCTTGTGAGTTCAACTGGGTAGGCGGAATTGTTCGGATACAATCAATAATTATGATAGTACGAAGTCGTAAATCATAGTGATCGAGTATTTGAGCGTATTGGCCTCGTTCAAGCTATTGATCACGCCAAATTATGTTTTTTTCATACAGCAACGAAACTAGTTTCCGCTGCAACCTAGTTGCAGTATAAACCACAGATTGGCTATGTTGAGTGTTCGGAAAACACAAATGTGCCTGATAATGCGTTTGCAACATGGATTAGCTAAACACCTTAGCAGGCAGGTGTGCTCGGAAAATGAATAGTTGGCCATTATACGGCCATGTTTTCAAATTCTGATTTTTAAAATAGGATAAATTTTGACAGCATAATATTTCTATACTTATTTTACCTGTCCGTTTGGTGTTGTGCTAAAGTTGGTTAAGCTATGTAATTAGGATCACCAACCATAATGTGATCTTGTAGACTATTTCATTAGTGTAGGTGAGTTCGATACTTTAAGGATACCTACGTACGGTGGTTATTTGCCAAGCTAATTTAAGCTTTAAGAAAATCGATCAAAGCTTTTTTCCTGGTTAATTACTGAAGATCTGATGTTATTTCCTATCAAGTCTACACGATCCTTTTCCTTAATGTATGTCTGTTGGCAATATTTTCAAAATTTCAACTAATTTAATCGATTGTAAGCGTTCTTCGACCGTTATGCATTGGAATTATCGGGTAATTGTTCTTAGCATTTTTATGGCAGCTGTTGTGACCAACATTAAAAAACAAAAACAAGCAAAAACGCACACTTATGCGTGATATTTATTCTCAAGCAGATAGAAATTCTCTTGGTTTGCTTTATTCTTTAGATATTTTAGTTTTTTTTTTTATTTGAGGCCCCAACCTCTTTGGAAAAAGTGTATTATGACAGAGTCGTATGCGTTATTTTTTTGTTGCTATGAAGAGAGAATTCGTTTCCTGAACAACTTCTGTGTACTGAGAATGTTTACAGCTGTTATTAGATATTTTTTTTATTTTTTATAAATTTCTTATATCGACGAGAGAACATACGTGAAACGCTCTACCACTGCGTGCGTCTCTCCTCGCCAAAAGCGATAAAAACAGATGCACACACATAGGGAGTCGGCAAATGAAAAGAGAGAGAGAGAGAGAGAGAGAGAGAGAGTGAGTTTTATTTCGTCATCTTTATATACACTAGAATAAGACTGTGTTGAATGCGTTTTTGAATGCCGAGAGCGCATTATTACTCAGACACCATGTGACGTTTTTCTACGTCATTATTGAATGAACAGTTATTTGAGGGGTTTTTTTTTTTAAGAGACGGGGTCATATTTGGGGTCCATTTGTTAGTTGAGCTGGTGCTGTATGTACACTTATTGCAGTTGATGTTCGAGCCCAGTCAGAAACAAAGATTATGAAAATTGAGCAATGTTGACATGTACGTGTTCTCTGATACACGTACCTGTTGCATAATTTCTAAATTCGTCAAACAAAATCGTGAAGTCAACGATAACCACATAGTAATGTATTTAATAAGCTCATCTTAGTCTGGAACAATGGCACAATTGAAAGATAAATATCTCTATTGGTGTAATGGCACACGCACACACTCGAATAAGAGGTCTGTCCGGAAAATATTCAGCCGTTAATCATTAACGGGAAAATTATAATGACGCCTTAGTCTCTTTCATAATACTTCTCTTCGGAACTCAAAACTCCTATTATTTTCCAAAACTATCTGCAAATCATCTTTCGCAGTCGCTACCAATTGCCTCATTGCTTTCTCCTTTCAACAACAATTTTAACTTTGAAAAAAAATTTAACAACCACAAGAAGTCAAATATGAACTTGATGGTGGCTGGAGAATGGAAAACTTGAGTGATGCGATATTTTGTCAAACACTTCTACACAAGTGGTGAAGAATCTACTCACTCGGAGCAAATGTGGCAGCTACACCGTGCATAAACTCACTTAATAGCGTTTCATTCCCAACTAAGTTATTCCATCCCTCGAGGTTGTGTCATTTCAGGCGTGCATATTAAGATAATCTCTGATTCATTATCAAATTATATCAAGGCTGCGCAACGGTTCTTTAAATATTCAAAATGTCTAAATACATTCCGAACGCACAAATTGCCTATGAGTTAGATCAAAGATCTACAAACTTTTCAGCAACTATAGAATTAAAACTTTCACTTTCTCACTCACTAAATATTATTGATGTCAAAGGCATTAGGTTTCATTTAAAATCCACTCTATATTCATTATTATTAATTTTCTACTAATATCTCTTGTATCTTTATTTTAGTTGTT
>CAHIKZ030001113.1:557500-622500 GCA_903632075.3 Acanthosepion pharaonis
TATATTGAATGGAAAGGTTCTTTTCTACTTTATTTTATTTATTTTTCAAAGTTCTATTTCAGTGGATGCATACGTGCGTATTTTTGTAAAAAGCATCAAAGGCAGCGCTACTTATAGACAAGCTAACACATTCTACATCCATGCCACACGTATGCCAGATCCTAAAATAAATAGCTCAGTCAAAAAAGAGAGAAGGAAAACAAAGAGAAGCAAAACTGGAGAAAGAAGGATAAAGGACTATCGTAAAAATGAACATTCACTGATAAGGAGATAAAGAAAGGCGAGAAGGGGGAAACGAATTCAAAGAAAATAAAGATTGGTCACATTTTGTACACATTCAATTTCCTCACTGTTCCTCGCTGACAATGAATCAGAATCCCGGCTAAGAAAAAAAGCAAAACGAAAAAGAACCAGGAAGTTATGTTAAAAGACCGTTACAGGGCGGAGAGTGTATAAAAGTTGCCTGGACGACTCGATTATGAGGATGAACCAACGGCAAAACGAATGAATATACAAATATATATAAATTTATTTCTAGGTTCTTGATACGTAATCAACATTAGTTTCGGTTCCGCCATCTTCATCTCTTTCATCTCTCCACCTTTTGCATTCCAGCCTTTTTCATTCCACCACGCCTTATCTTGCTTCCCCAAGCGATTCTCGCTTTTATCTCAGACTAAAATTAATAACACTATGAAAAACATAATGAAGTGGATAAAAGCGAAGAAGTATTTATATATCCATAACATTTACGCGAGTTGTATGCACGATGCAGGCGTTTATCTTCCAAAGAAACTATTACACAACGTGGTTATTGCAAATTTTAGTAATGTTGTCTTCTGAATAATTGTCCCATCGAAAATCTTTCGTATTGTAATATCATCTTATCAATCAGTTTTCTATTTGTTTATATCTTAACAAGTTACGCGCAAAGTCGTCTGTAAAAGAAACTCCAGTATTATCCGATGGCTTTCATTGGAGATCAACTGTCTGGAAAGTCTCCTTAAAATTCTTTCCTACTATTCTTAGTATTCTTTCTGGTTTCATTAATTGTGTTTTCAGTTGGATTTCAAATTCATTCTGTCTTTTTGCAAGTACTTGAATCATGAGTTTGTCATTTTCATAATTCGTCAAAATTTTAAATCTCTGTCAAGATTGATATTGTTGCCTATACTGTTATTCTGCTTGGTTGTACATACAACGTTTATGTCTTCCTGGGATCAAAGTATAGTATCTGTCCAATTTCTAGCTCTTCTGTGCTGAAGTCTGAACGAGAACCCCAAAAAATAATATTATACAGGAAGCAAATGAAAAGGCCAGTGAGAGGAAGAAAATGTCGAAAAAGGAGTTTAACAGAAGAAAATATGGAAGTAAGAAAGTTAGAGAAAAACTGGAAAACAGATGAAAGGATTAAATAAATGTATATGCTTGTATATCATACTTATTATAAAACCCAGGTTGTGTGTGTGTGTGTGTGTGTGTCTGTACGTTTATATATTGGATCGGATTTCCGACATTTTTCAACCGATTTCAACAAAACTTCACAGGACTACGTAAAATTACCTTGCGCTGGTTCTGACAGCGCCAAAAATTGGAAAAACTCAATTGTTTTTGCACGAAATCAATTTGAAAACACGATTAAGAGGCATCACGAGAATGAAAAGGGGGAGAACTTTTTTTGGAAGGTAGTGTTTCTTATTGTCTTGCACACTTTTTTCTTTATTTTTACATTCAGAATGCTTTAAAAATTCCATTTACAAGACAATTGTTTTAATAAAATTCTATTCCATCGGTCGACTCATAACGATTGAAAACAATGTTTTTGTTTGAGTTTGACCAATTCGTAAAAAAAAAAAAAAAAACTAATTAAGACATGCGTGTCCGTCAACCTTCTTTGTCAATTTTATTTTTCAGTCTTTATGATGGTCGATACTTGATCTATCTCTTACTGTTACATCCCCGTGCAACGCCGGACGCTACTGCTAGTAAGTGATAAAGACGAAAGAAAGAAAAATGTAAGTAAAAAAAAGAAAGGTTTTGTTATTGTGGTTATTATAATTAGAAACGTTTAATGAAATCATGTTTGTAGCTGTTTGTAATTACGATACCGGACGTGAGAAGTAAATGATTGATTGCAATATACTCTTCCCGATTAAAGAGTTTCATTGCAAGTTCTTGAAAGATTATCGAATGAGGTAGACACCAGAAAAGAAAATTTGAAAGGAAGAGCGACAGAAAGATAGTGATAGATGCAGCAAAGATAAGATATTTTAAGCTATCCATATACAATTGTAACGAAGACAACACAGACAAGGAAAATGGTCTAAAACACTTAATGTATAATAATAACACGACTGTGTCTCAGGAAAAAATAAAACTAACTTTTCGGTGGGACAGCGGTAGAAACGTTGTAACAAAGACAATAATGTCGAAAAATTTGGCCCGACAGTATCAATGTAAAATAGTAAAAAAAAAAAAGCCTTGTTTTAGAAAATAAGAAAGACAGATTGTTGTAGGATTTTGTTGATGATATCTTGAACGCCTTAACATTAATTAATTAATTACATATTTTCTCGTTGAATATTTTCAAAATTAAGAATAAATACAAACACAGATTAGTTGCTTAATTTGAGTGCCTTGTCGCAAATCCATTCCCCTGAACAGACCAAAGAAACATTATTTTATACTTAAAGATGACATTTGCAGAAATATTTTCCTTTTTTTTTTTTTAATTCTATTCACTAGCAGGTCATATACAATAATACTCACTTCGTCAAAACGACTAGCTGTAAATATGCCACTATGACTTTGATTGGCATTTCATGTGATCAATTACGATGTACGCTATAAACAAACTAGATAAACATACTTTATTAAAAACTATAAAAACGTAGTCTATAAAATAACTATAAAATATATACTCAACAAAAAATGATAAAAGTACTTGTAGTGATATTAAAATAACTCTTGCATAATTTACATATGGTCGCATTAACTAATATAGTCCATTAATGAGAAAGTTTGTTAAATAAGAGACCTTGATTCTCACATTTCAGAACAGTATTCTATAAAACTAAAAGTCCCGTCCCCCCCTTCTGATTTATGACAACAGCTGTATTAAAAAAAAACTGTAGTTTGGAATTTGAAAGAAAAAATAAACATGTGACATTAATTATAAATCTTCTAAGACTTCAAATACAGGATAAATAATGCACAACTAAGGATTTGTCATAAGCGAACAAGAAAATATTTTAAGATATATTTATTGCAATCGCATTGTCTATTTTACAGAAGTATCCCTTTTTTTATACGGTTGGATATTAAAAGCAAATTACAACGCTTGTAATTAAAAGTAGCCTTTAATTTTCATTGTTCTATCGAAAACTGGAATACAAAGAATAATTTGTTGCTTTGTACACTTAAAAATACTCACGACTCGAGGCAGTTGTGAGCATTTTGAGTAAAATCTCTTCAGGGATTCGTAGGAATATCTTTTCTTTTCCATCACAGATCCAAATGTCATATAATATTTTTAATAATCTAAGCGGATGTATACAAGAAAAAGATCCTTGAAATTTTCATTGATAATATTGGTCAAGAAATTTTCTTAAAAGCTCCAAATTCGATCGTAATATAGTAGTTTTTCACAATTGTTTCAAGTTAAAGCGAAATACGAATTTTAAATACAATTTTAAATTTGCATAATTTCCGGGATATTTAACCTAATCATTACTTGTTTAAATTGTTTCCGCTTTTAAATACTTCTCTTATTACCTGTTCTACTATGCATTTTGACAAACTCGTCAAGTAAGTTACTCGCTGTTTCCATCTTCCTCTCTTGCCTTCAACATATCATGTGAGCATCAAATTCTCCAAGCTCTCCTTCCTCAAGTGGTACCCCAGAAATTTCTAATGTCTCTTTCTGATTCTAAGTATCTTTTTTCTTCATAGCTCACATCCTTTTGTAGAACCATATCCTTTTCTTATGTGGTTGAATTGTCCAGCATTCACTACGATAAAGGAAGATTGATATGACATAGTAGTTCAGCACACTTTTCAAATAATAGCCAAAACTGCTAATAAATAAAATGTACCCACAATATGAGAGGAGTATTTTATGTAGATGATGGGACTTAGGTAAAAACCAATATACGCTTTTTCTTCTATGTGCCATTTCCTTTCAAGACGCGGACAATTATATAAGTAACAAGCTACTCTAAATAAATGTTTATCTGTAAGGAGAGAGAGAGAGAGAGAGAGGTTAATGGTTTCACAAAATAATAGCTATAATTTCGAATGACAATTTTTAAAACAGATGTGTCCTCTCAACTTGTAGTTTGACGCCACACAATATTATCACTATATTTTGCTCCATTAGATAGATAGATAGATAGATAGAGATAAACAGACAGATATATATATATATATATATATAGAGAGAGAGAGAGATAGAGATAGATAGTCAGACAGATATATATAGATAGATAGATAGATAGATAGATAGACAGACATATATATATATATATATATATATATATATATATAGAGAGAGAGAGAGAGAGAGAGAGAGAGAAAAGATAGATAGATAGATAGATAGATAGATAGATAGATAGATGCATACCTACATAGTAAGCAGAGCGTGCGTGCGGTTGCGAGTATGTTTTATACGAGCACATACAAAATAATCTCATATGCAAATCAATGTATGCATGTTGAGGTATGTGGTTCCGCTCACTGATCAGAGTCATGACATTCAACCAGGTAAAGATATCACACCAAAGGTTCGTTATATTCGCTGGAATGAGGACAGAAAGTATGTTCTGAACAGAAAAAAAGAAAAAAGTCAATGAAAAAGAATTGTAAAAAAAAAGACAAAGAAAAAGCATGTAAAATAATTCAAGAAAAAGAAAATAAGAAAGCAGAAAAAGAAAAATAAAGAAAAAGGCAGAAGAAAAAAGGACTAAATAATAAAAAGACTGTAAAATAAAAAATTAAGGACGGAATTAGAAGAGGAAATAACAAGAGAGAGAGAGAGAGAGAGAGAGACAGAGAAAGAGAGCGTGAAAGAGAAGAGCTGCTGATTGTTCAATATCGACCATGTCCATACTGGAATCATCTCGAGCCTCAGCAACCGAGAATCCGATGTGCCAAGTTAGGATCTTTCTGCGCACTGCGTTAACTTCCGGTAAGTTGATAGGCAGCAAGTAAGTCAATTGTAATACAATAAAGCAACATGGTTCGTCCAGCTTACAGTTAGGACTTACTGAATATGGCTGCTTCGGAGTGATGATAGATAAATAGATAGATACCAGCTGTTGCATCCATCTTCCATATCAGACGAGTTTGTGTGGCTTAAAAATCAGCCCACGAAATTTTAGCTTTTCCCACCCGTTCGAATATTGACCACTGGCGTTAGTGAGGTACAAGTATTTCAGTTACAAGCTAGACTGTCTCGTTATATATCGTGAGTATGTTATTTATAGTCTGAAAGCTTACCTTCGTGGTGGCATGTTGCACGTACACGAATGCGTATGGCTTTCAATATGTGGATGGAATATATTGGAAAAGAGAGACTGCTGCATTTAGGAAAATATATATATACATGTTTCATTGAAGATGACAGACAAAGTATTGCGATTAAGCTTTTTACTTAATTTTTCTTGTGTTCGAACAAGTGTTTTCTTTTCTGGACACAGAGTGTGTAAAAACTGTCTAAATGTTCTGTAATTCCGAGCGCTTTCGGCTATAATTTTAGCTATCATCGAGGATGATTTTTCTTTGCTTTTTAACTGGGTGTATGGGTTGTGTATATGTTTCTAGAGTTATAGGGATGTTTTATTTTCCGAACACTGCACATTGTGACCGTGTTCCTAGTTAATATTATTGAGTGTTGGCTTTTTCTTTTTTATTGTTAAGACTTCCATTATTTTTAATCTTTTTTTTCACATGTGGATGAGGTTATTATGTTTGTATTTTCTACTAGTATGTTTCGGATGGGGTCTGGTAAGTTTGTGTGTTTGTTTAAATGGGTTCTAATAGAGTCGTGGTCGGATAGCTGTAGCGTAAGGCGTTTGGATAGGCATGTAATATTGTGACCGATATAATTATTTATCAGTTTGGTTTGACCAGGAACACAGTTCCTTAAGGGAAATTTGAACTCATAAATAATGTTCGTAAATGTTCATAAATAATGTTCGTTTGTTGTAATTTTGATCTGGTGTGTTGTTATTTTTGAGGATAAGGTTAACTGTTTTAAATTTTTTTATAATAGATAATTAATATGTTTTTTTCCGGTCAATTTCTTTATGATATTTCTAAGTGAAGATTCGTCTTGTTTGTAGTTGACGTGCATTTGGCTTTTGTAGAAAATATTTATTTTATTTTTGACTGTGTGTTCACTATCATTATTATTTCCGTTGGGAAGAAATAGTCTAATTTAGTTAAGGAAGCCGTTGTTAACTAATGTCTGTTTTGCATTGTTGAGTTCTTTAAGGGAAAGTATACAAGAGGATGAATTCTGGTGTGCTCTTTTTATGAATATATATATATATATATATATATATATATATATATATATATATATATATGTGTATGTGTGTGTGTGTGTGTGTGTGTGTGTGTGTGTGTGTGTGTGTGTCTTAACAATAGCTATAGTCTGAAAATTAATTAAATATCTTTGGAACTGTTATGGTAATTTACCCAGGCACGCATGGACTCTACCAGCTATAAAAAGGAACAGGTACTGCTTTTTGGAGAGGGAAGTTCCAGCAGTCAGCTCTGACAGTCGGACCGAACATTATTGCTGTAACACTCTCGTTTTTATATGTTCGTACTACTATTTCTGTTAATATATTTGTTTACTCAATTCCTCTCTTTGTGTCTTTATTTCTGGCCCTAACAAGTTCACAACAGTAACGAAGGCGTTATATTCTATGATACAAAACAAAATGTGACTATATATTTATCGGACATACAACCTAGTTTCCTCATCTTAGTAATGAGCTATTTCATTCTTATGGTAAGAATTGACATAGCAATAAGCGAACATGCATCGTTTTACTATGAGAACGAAATAACTCATGAGTCAATAGGAGATCAGGTTACCAATACATTATCAGACAGCCTTTTCCCAAGAACTGTTACTTTTTGAAACAGACTCCCGCGTGGTTGCTTCCTTGAACATTAGAATCTTAACCTCTTCAAATAGCCAATCATTATCTGTCCTCACTTCCTACCACCTCCTCTGTCATTCATATTACACACCTCATTTATTATAACCATTTTAACCCTATTGTGTGATACAATAATATTTAAATGTTATTTTTATTTTAAGTCTTTCATGACATAGTTAGGCATAGCTGACACCGTCGAGAGACCTATTCCCAAACATTAACTTCAGAAGATAATTCAATTGATATTATAATATTTTGTCTTGATTATAAAAATGCTTTCAGGTCATAGTTATAGTTGCTACTATTATAGTGTTTTAAATTACTTTGGTAACTCCCTGTACATATAATATACATATATATACAATATATAGATATGCAATACAGGCATTGCAGATTTTACAAGTATACAAGGAAGACTCTTGTGGAAATTGGTGTAATACAATCTTATAACCCCCCCACCGCCACCACATTCGTATACTTGTAAATGATGATCTCGTTCTTGCTCATCCCATGGTGTACTCAAGGTATTTTTCTTCCATTTTTACGTCTTCATTCAACATTTAGGAATCCTCTTGGTCATGTTGATCCTCCACAACCATATCTTCATTTTCCTTCTTTTGTAAGGTCGTGTTTCCTTGTTGATTTAAAGTACCTAAGAGTACCTATGGAAAGCTCATCGCCTTTCTCCTTACATTATTCTCAGGTCTTTATTTGAACTGCATGGGTTACCGTGCTGTTCCCGTTTTTCTTTTGCTATAATGGTCATTTCGTTGCCTCTTTACATAACAAAGTTGCCCCTATCGTATTTGACCCAATCTTTTTATTCAACAATAATTATAATGAGAAAGGAATGAGAATATCCTTAATTATTTTCTTTATAACTATCTATTCAAAATATAAAAGTATATAAAAATAATAATGCCCGTTAGTAGTTAATGCTACATGTTCTAGTACAAATACATACGTTTTCGACTAACCATGATAACAGGAGTGAGAGAAAGGAAGAGAGAGGGAGCAAGTGTAAGAACGATGCCGAGCAGTTATCCAGAATCCAATACATGGGCAAACATAAATCCTCCTTCAAATGAGGATTGACATCATCTACAGGAAAAAAGTGAGTCATTCATTAACTTTATGGAGCGGTGAGGTTACTTCCTGAAATAAACCCGTTGATAAAACCTAATTGTCATGATATAATAAAAAGAATAATGTCTTTTGGAAATGCGTGACCTTTTTCCCTTTAAAGAAAAAAAATTAAGTTGTCTTAATACTTCAGGGATTCTAGAAAAAAACTTTCTTTGGAAAAGAAATCCAAGCTAATCAAGATTGAATAGAACGTTCTGTGCAGGGTGTCATAGTGTGATTGGTTGATTGTCACTAATCGACGTTTCTAGTATGACATGTATCTTGAATTTAAACACCCTGATTGATAGCTGGGGTGGATAAAGTGATTCCGTTATTTTCTACATTTAGCTTAATATGATACAAGGCAAAAGGAGTTGAGAAATCAGGAGAGAAAGGTTTTGTCAAGTCAATAGTCTAAGTGTGAAGAGTTTGACTATGTAGAAAGTCGGCATTTGAAAAAGATGACATGAAAAAAAAATTAGAATTTAAAAAAAATGGCTTGGTAAAATTTGTTGACAAGTTTCGATCTTTTGTTCTTTTTTTTTTTTAGCGTTTTATAAGTGCATATCTGCAAAACAATTCAACGACAACAAATTCAAATTAAAAGTTATGTCACTTCAGAATGAAAGCAATTATGGCTCTCCACAGATGTTTTTCTTTATTATTTGTCAATTGTCATGATTTCTTAGGAAAGATAATGAAGCAGTTTCCGGAGGCATTCTCCAAAGTTTTGAATTCAACAATGTCCTTCTTCTGGGCTCTCTATATCACCCAAAGCTAGAGAGCACACATAACTGATGAGGGAGAAGAGATGGAGTCTTGCCCTCCCAAAGAGCCTTAGTGCGAAATTGAATGCAACAAACCAGAATTTGAACTCAGCTCATTGACACCACTTTCCACACCGATAGTCGTTACGCTACCAGCACATAGGTTTATTCTAATCCGATTATTTTCCGACGATATGTGATAAATTGCAATAATCAACTTATAATTTGTATTTTTTACACGGTTGTAAGACATGGGAATCTTAATTTAATTACGTCATATGAATATCGATTTAATTTGAATTTTTTTCGATATAGTGTAAATTTGCAATTTCGATATTTGAGGAGGGTGTCAATGAGATAAAACGTGTGGTAAGTGTTTAATTTAGTCAAACTGCACGTCCCAAAGATACTTTTGTTGCATTCGACAGAAAACCAACGTGCGGCGTGACATTTTCGTCACAGGTTTATTCTCAGAATTCGATGTAATTAATTTATTGTTGCAAACATTTTTCATGAAACGAAGCTATTTTATGAAAAAGCCTGTTAATTGGATTCGTCGACTTTTCGACTCAGAAGCAAATATAGTTATCGACTCTAGATAAGGAAATACCTCGCCACAACGCTTCGATCTGTAACTCAGTGCACTGTACTTTAGTTTTAGGTATACTAGGAGGCATTACATTCAGAGACTTCCTCGTGTTTCTCTCTCCCTCTGTCATATGCCTCCCTCAAATTTGGTATGTATGCACGCCTACTGTACCCATGGAGAAGGTTTATACACAAAAAATTTTGATCATTACGAAGAAAAGAGAACTGTACCACATTTATGTTATACTGATATGTATTAATAGTAACAACGTTTGTAATCTTCAGCTTGAAACAGTTCTCTTTTTTGTAAATATCAGGGCAAAAACTATTTGACTGCTCTGAAGAACCAATTTCATATAATAATTTCGCCCCAAAATTCTGTATTCGTTCTACCGGCATCATAACACAAGTCTTAACCGCTTAACCGGCGTACATGTTGCATCAGGTTATGATAATCATCTTCTACTGGAAAAATTTTTACAGAATTTATGAGTTTATAATTTTGTAGGCTTCTTTTTTAACATTTTACAATCTATAAAATACATACGTTACAGCAAAAGTAATATTATCACTTAGTTGTAGTTTTATATTGTTTAGTAATGGTAATATTTTAGAGAGAAAAATTCCGTTTCAAACCGATTAAATTATTTTCTTAAGCTTTTTGGCACATTAAATGTCTTCTTTAAAGAGAAAATTACTGTTTATTGACTAATCTTTTATTACAGTCCAAAATGGAACAAGTATGATTTTTTTCAGTTCCCAAGAAACAGCTTACTACTTATACACAGTCAGACAGATATATATATATATATATATATATATATATATATATATATATATATATATATATATATATATCACAAAACAGTTTGAAAATTGGGTACATGTTTTTTTTTCCTGGGATAAATACCATAATTGCTTCCATTGTGTCTTCCAGTCATATCAGCTTCTTAAATTTCAGGGAAATTCAATCAGTTTTCAAGAAACCGATGCCTTTCTTACAATATAAATATAACTTAAACAGGAACACACACACTCTTCCTTTCTTGGTGATCCTATCTTTAAAATTGCCTGTTACAATATCTCCACCTCTCTCTTTCTCTCTCTCTCTCTCTCTCTCTCTCTCTCTCTCTCTCTCTAACACACTCCTAAGACAACCACAATTTAACCTAAAATTAATAACTATCACAAGTATGTCTGCAGTAAAAAAAGAAAAAGAGGAAGAGAAAGTGGAACAGAAATGGAGAATGAGTAAAAAGAAGGGAGAAGTAGAGAAGAACGACGAAGAAGAAACAAAAGGAAAAGCGAGAGCTAGAGAAAAAAAAGGTAAGTTGAGAAAAAGAAAAAGAAGGTGAAGAAGAAAAAGAAGAGAGGAAGAAAGGAAAGGGAAAATATAGATGAAGATGCAAAATAAAAAAGAATTAGGGAAACATCTCTCTCTCTCTCTCTCTCTCTCTCTATATATATATATATATATATATATATATATATATATATATATATATATATATAAGGCAGGATGTGTGTATGTGTGTGTAACGAATGCACGGCCGCAATTTTCGACGGATTTGCACCAAAATTTACATGCACATGCTCCAAGTTAGCGGGAAGGCCAAGACCGACTTTTCATTTCCCAACTCCCATTGATAGTGCAAATAATCGATTTCTTCATGCTTCTACGGCAGTTTTCATGTAGTTTGCGGCCATTTTGTACTGGCCAGAGTGAGAGCCAATAGCTGGCTGCCATGAATAGGCAGGATGATTCTATTGGCCAGAGACAACAGCTGACTGACACGAATATTAACTAGCATGCAAAAAAAATCGATAGCTGCATTCGTCACTAGTGGGAAAAATTTAAATCTGCATGGCACTTTACTCCAATTGGCTCATTCGCTTGCTTAAACTCAACGTTGATTCTGATTCGCAGAACTGGGTTGGTGTGAAAAGTATTTGTTGTTAACATTCTTTTTTCATTCAGATTTTCCAGTTACGAGTCCTTTTTTAAAGCTGATCGTTTTGTGTTCATTTTGTTTAGTTCTTTTTTCGTAACAGATTTAATGTTTAGTATAGAGCTAAGAAAAATTCGCAGTGTGAGATAGGCAAGAAGTAAGGCATGTAGCAACATCAGCACGGCAAAGGGCACTCCTTTAAAGGCAAGGAAGGGCAAAAATATTTTAAGTCAAGTGATAGCGATTGCTGTATGAATCGTACGATTTTTGAATCAAGCACGGGCAACGCCGGGGCCATGCTGTTGTTATATATATATATATATATATATATATATATATATATATATATATATATATATACACATCTCTCAATACCAACATGCTTTTTGTTGAAGCGCGCGCCCATTTATTTCAAGATACACTGAGTATTTTGTTGGAATATTTTCTTCCTTGGAATACAATAGATATTTATTAAACTTAGCTTAGCTGGCACATGAACAGAAGTGTGAAGTACCCAGTGAGGATTGAAATCGCTTCAGTACTAATGGTCTCCAATACTAATCCTTGCTCTGGAGCAAGGCACCCTACTAGAATTATAGTAATTGCTTCCATTGTGTCTATTATTCATGATATTGTACTATTTTCGTACATTTCTGAGAGATTTGGTCCATTTTAAAAACACCGTTTTTTTTTTAATGTAAATATGAGTGAAACACTCTCTTCCGTTGTGGTCAATTTTTCTTTCAAATTGTCACACTCGCTCACACAGACGCGCACAAATGTGAGCGTACCCGAGTGATTAGTATGTCAGTGTTCTGTCCACAAAACTCGGGTTCGAATATATGTCACGTCGCTTACTCAAATAAGGAATAAGTTACAGTGCAACACAATATCGCAAAACAAGTAAAACATCAAATTTAATCACTCATACAAATTTACAACCTGAGGCACACCGAGGCGGTGTAGTGGTTGGCAAGCTTGTCTCGCTAGCACAATTACGAATGAGTAGTGAGTTCGATTCTTACTGGGTGCCCCATACTTTCGTCCTTGTGACACATCTAAGCTACGCTTGGAAAATCTCTACAAATTTACAACCTGGCCTAATGACAAATGTAACTTTACATAGAGTGAGTATTATCTTTACAAAACTCAGATTAAGCCAAACATAGAGTATTGATGCTATGTCTGGGCTGGAGCAGTTCAATCCTTACTTTCCAACCATGATAGAGTTCAAAATCGTTTATGCGGCCATGTGGGCGATGACCATTCTACAGTTCAAAGACGGGACGTTGTAAGCCCATCGCTACTTTATCGCTATTCCATGGCAAATGTTTCATTCTTCAGTTGGTTTGTTGATTTTGTTTAGCGGCATATTTAATGCCGAAATCTAAATATTTTGAGCACAGTTTTATCAACTAAATATATTTTGAACGCAATTGTATGCCTTCAACTACAGATAAAATGTATTGTTGTTTATAATATGTATTGCTGGTCATTTTGCTTTAAATAGGTAATGCCGGCCATTTTACTATAAATATGTATTGGTGCTCATTTATTTCTTTATAAAAATGTATTGCTGATATTTTTGCTATAAAATGCATTTTTATACTTTCGTAGTGTTTTGTTTTAGGAACAACGGCAATTAAAAGATTGTTTCATGTTCCTTAAAACCTCTAATCTCCCGATCAGAGGTCTTGTTGCCGGATGTATTTTACCGTCATACCCACGAGACTACATTCTTCAGTTCAAACCGTTACTGCTAGGACACGCCACGCTACTTCCACGGTGTCGAATCACCCTTGTTTTACTTATTTTATTCTATATATAAGGAGGATGTTCCATTCGGATAGATTTTTCCGTAAAAGCTGCCACTTTGTGGAATAGATTCCTGTGTGTGTTTTTTGGGGTGCTTACCTGGAAACTTTACCTCTTCATCGTTATGTATCCTCCTTATGTCTCCACTTTCTACAGCCTACTCTTCCACTCATATCTCACACCTCATTCATCATTAACATTCCAACAGTAACCCTCTACCTTGAGTGGCTTTCGGGCCCTGTATTGTGAGAAATTTAGTAAAAGAAAAATAGTTTATTAAAAAAGAATATAGTAACCTTAGAAAAGTCGAAGTAGAATTACGCAGAATTGTATTTTTCATGACCGTAAATTCATCTGAGAAAAAAAGAAATATTTCTACTTTCGAAAGCCATACACTATCTGTACTAATTGTTCATATGCGTAAACTATAGATTAAATTAAATCCACAGTTTGAGGGACATTTTATCACAACTCCCAAACAAAGATATTGTATAAGTAACGTACATGATAAAAGATTCAAATTACAATTTATTTGCCTCTTTGACATTAGCGAAATATGGGATCTTGATAAATAGGAGGGGGTTAGGAAGCTCCTATCGTTAGATCATTCGCTAGCTAATTAGAAAGCTGGTCCAGTATACCAATTAGCTTATGCAGCGGGTGAGATCTTCATTAGATGCTCCACTAAAGCATCTTTGTACCGGACTAACCTAACAACTCTCTAAAAGTACTAAATTCAACTGATCCACAAACTGTTTGTACCTCATACACACAAACGCTATTAAGTATACATGTGACGTCCACACAACCAACGAAAACAAATGAAACATAGAATTTTAAAATTGAAATAACTTCGCATTATTTCACTTTTAAAATTTCTGATGAAGCTAAATAAATAGCGAAATATATTAAATTTATAAAGATTTCTGTACTTTACTTTTTTTTTAAGCGTTTCACCCCAAGCAAGGCGAGAAGCCACTAGGATGCAAGGGGTTACAGAAAATTTGGAGCAAGATCAGATAGGAGTGATAGAAGAAAAGATGAGGAGAAGGGTAGTAGATAGATCAAGGCAACTGGAGATGTCGATTGACATTACATTTGAATAGCTGGAGATTATAGCTCTCAGGGAAACTTGAATAGAGAAGGGAGTTCCACAGGCAAGAGGTGCGAGATATGAAGCTATTGGAGTAGGAGAGACGGCTACATTTAGGAGTTTCGACAGTGAAAGGGTGAGAGCGGGATGCCAGCCTCGTAGGGCGCTTGAGCTCGTGAAGTCTGGGAACCAGCAAATGCAGCTCCTCGGAGCAATTGCCATGAAAGTATTTGTAAAAGAGACAAAGAGAGGCGACGGCGCGTTTGTGAGAGAGTGACTGTAGACGAGATGCCAGAGCAGGACCAATTATATTGCATATCCGCCTCTGGATCTTATCAAGAACCCCGAGGCAAACAGAAGGGGCTCCAGACCATATGTGGCAGCAATACTCCATGCAAGGGCGAATTGTTGATTTGTAGATCTGGAGGATCCATTCCGGGGAGAAAAATTTCTTGGCGCGGCACAGGGAGCCAACTTTCCTTGCGGTGGACGAAGCAATTGACTCAATGTATTTGTTCCATCTCAGGTCAGCAGTCAACGTGAGACCGAGCAGCCGCAGATAGGTTCTCTCGAGAAGTTGAGCGTCAGACATTCTAATGGAGGACAGGGACGGATCTCTGTGGTGATTAATAGAGAGCAGTTTTGTTTTTGAAGCATTAAAATTGACCAGCCAATTCCTGCCCCAGTTCACAACCGATTGGAGGTCCTTTTCAAAACGCACGGCCAGGTTAGTTTTGTCAGTGACACTAGATTTGTTTTTGAGGCAGGAATAAGTTGTGGTGTCATCCGCGTAGATGCCAACTTGGGAATTTATGGCGCCAGGAAGGTCATTTATGTAGATAAGGAATAGAGTGGGACCTAGGAGTTGAGGACACCTGCGTTCGTGGGATAGGAACTGGAGGAGAATCCGTTGAGAACGACCTTCAATTCACGGTTTGACAGGAATGATTGTATTAGGTCAAACAATCGACCCGTAATGCCATAACCCTGGAGCTTGCGAAGAAGGCCGGCATGCCAAACCCTATCAAACGCTTTGGAGATGTCTAGGGCCATGGCACGAGCTTCCCCGTTATTTTGAAGAGCTTGGTAGACAGTTTCAGTGATGGCCGTAAGCACATCAGCTGTAGAACCGGCAAAGCGGAAGCCATATTGCTTGTCTGAGAGCAGAAAGCAGATCATATTTTTTTTTACTGATGTTTACCTAATAAAAGACCCAAGAGCCACTCAAGGTATACGGTTACTGGGTGACGTTGTATTAGCGTAAGTAAAAACAAGCGTTAAGAGTGCAGAGTTGATGTAGACTTTAAAAGAAACCGCAAACCCAATCTTAAACATGAAACAAGGAATAAATCCCTACTGGGAGTGTGAACCAAGCGATAGGCGAACCTATCTACTTTTATGGTGTTTGCTTGTTTGTTTGTTTGTTTTTGTTTGTGTGTGTGTGTGTGTGTGTGTGTGTGTGTGTGTAGTTATTTGTTGTTGATTACTATAGTACTACGAAAATTAATAGAATTTAATATATTTGAAAGACATTACGAAACTGAATTGACAAAATAGGAAAACGTGTTGCAACTCGTTTCGTTCCTTTATGAACTTTTGCCTTTGATGAAATTCCTCAAGGAAAGGAACACGTTGTAAAAATAAGTTTTACTGTCTTGTCAGTTCAATTTATAGCACAGTCTCAAGCAGTTTACAGTATCTGTTGTTCCTAAGCGACTACCCATCTATCAGGAGAGAATCAAGTCTTCCAGCGTAATTTAACGATAGATATAATATACATACACAAAAACGAAAACAAAATTCACAAAAGTGGTGTTTGAAAGACATATTACAGTCGAATCGAAATTTTGAATCTCTTGCTTAAATATCTTCATTTAACTAAATAAATAAACAGCAAAAAAATTACATCTGTAAACTATGTCAGTTTTAGAATATTCTTCCCTTTATATTTTATCTCTGGTTATTTAAATATATTTCATGTGTTCAAAACAAATTCTACAAAGATCAAAAACAATTGTTTCTTTCAAGTTTATAACAAGGAAAAACGAAATAACAATTTGCTCGTAATGATGTAGCATTTGTCAAGTTTGTTCTTTATTTACGTTTTCTTTGGGGTATTTTTTAAAATTCCAACATGATAATTATTGTGAGGTACGACTTTCAAGATTAACTGTAAAGTTTTAGAAACTATAATAATTCAAAATCAACATTTTAAAAATATTCCAATCATTATAATTCACTTAACGTTTGAAAAAGAAAAAAAAATCGCGCAAGCGCGCGTGTGTGATCTCGTTATTTAATACCGTGAGACAATTCTGTGTGCAGCAAACACAGTTGCTGATTTTGCAAGCTACGCAACCGGAAGCTGATGACATCCGTTTATACAGATGGAGAAAAGGTTAGTAATTATTAAGAATTAATTATGAAAGTTTTTTGAACGTCCTCTTCAATTTTAGAAAGAATCTTGTAGGGGGTTACAATTTGATCAAGGTTCAGTTTTCAAATGAAATTTCAAACATTATTATTAATGATTTTAGTGCTTCCATATAATTTGTTTTTGTATTAATATGAACTTTATAAACATGACAAGATTCAGATTAAGCATGTTTTAAGTATGAAGCGAGGTTCAGATGTTTTAACGTAAATATTAAGTACTATAGTACGACGAAAATTAATAGAATTTAATATATTTGAAAGACATTACGAAACTGAATTGACAAAATAGGAAAACGTGTTGCAACTCGTTTCGTTCCTTTATGAACTTTTGCCTTTGATGAAATTCCTCAAGGAAAGGAACACGTTGTAAAAATAAGTTTTACTGTCTTGTCAGTTCAATTTATAGCACAGTTTCAAGCAGTTTACAGTATCTGTTGTTCCTAAGCGACTACCCATCTATCAGGAGAGAATCAAGTCTTCTAGCGTAATTTGACGATAGATATAATACACAGAAACGAAAAAAAAAAATTACAAAAGTGGTGTTTGAAAGACGTATTACAGTCGAATCGAAATTTTGAATCTCTTGCTTAAATATCTTCATTTAACTAAATAAATAACAGCAAAAAAATTACATCTGTAAACTATGTCAGTATTTATAGTAAACTAAAAATAAATAATACAATTTTCACATGTACCCATGTAACACTACCTTAAGCTACTCTAAAGAAAAACTTTGCAACTGTGATCACCCCCTCCCAACTTGATGTTACTAAACCCTTGATTAAGGGAAAATAACTGGAATTTTTAACTCTTGTTAGGTTTATATTTTAAACATGACCAAACTTAAAATTACTGGATACTAATAAAAAAAATTTAAAAAATAACAGTGTATCTCAGATACGTTCAGACAGTTAAGTGCCATACATGATACACGTTTGAGCGATCATGTCTCATTCGAGTCATGACTGATTAGGCAGAATATTTTTCCGCAGTAGGTTGCCATTTCTATCTTCGGTAGAAGGGTTGCTACCCAAGGTTATAGAACCCGGTCTGTCCTATTATTTACCCGTAGCTAGGGAGAGGAGAGTTAGATTCATACCTTTTCCAAGGATATTAGAACGTAAGTGAATGTAATGAACGTTTATGAAATAAAAACCGTAGTGTGGTGGATTGCAATGTATTTCATCAGTCAATTCGGTAGTTTAATGAGTATTACCATCGTCAGCAGTCCCGTTACTGTAGTCTTGTTCGAGACTAAACTTAGTAAATAACTTAGTAATGCGTACGATCCTCACTGGGTGCGTCAGTACTATAAAGTACAAAATCTAAGCTTAGTAATTATTATATGCTTTGCTATCCAAATCAGCATATTCATGTGTTATACTCATAACATTTAGGTAGTTTTACTCTACGTTCTTCGTCAAATATTTGCCTTTGTATTCGATAAGCTTCTTGGAATTTCGAACTGAAACCTTTATTCAGCCTCTGGGAGCAGATTGTTCTCATTCTGCTTTTCGCCCTTAGGGGACATTTCGTATCAGTAAATGCCCGCCGATCTTGTTTATCTTTGTGTCACTTGTTTGCTTCTTCCACTGAACCAGAGGACGTGACGTTTCAGTACCAAAACATGGGAAACACACCTACTAGGAAATGTAAGTTTTATCCTAACAGTCGGCATGGGACATTTCATCACCGCCGACTCAACACCGGCCAACTCATCTCCGTGACAACTCAACTCGAGGGCAACTCACCACCAACCTACTCAGCGCGAGGGCAATTCAACGCTGGTGTCGAATTCATACCTTCTGACCGGTGTTGGCTGTCATAGTGTATACATCTGTTAGATCGGCTTTGAGTCATGGAGATTTTGAAAGTTTGGCTGTTTATCTTAGAGATTTATTAGTTACAACAGCCAATTTGTCTGGCTGGTGTTTAATTTTCAAGATCGGACAAATAATTATGTTTAATCAGCAAAGAGAAGACTGTACACAGAGCTGGGGATGGAGTACCCCACAATATAGAAATTAATTGCAGGGCTGCAAAAAGTGCAAAGAAACCGATGCATTTTTCGAGCAATTAATTAATTGGAGGTCATCCCGCACCCACTAATTTGAAAAAGTATATGAATTCAGATGGGAGAATTTTGCAGATTGTTTCTTCTATTTCACAACGATTTCCAACTAAATATTTGAAGGGAATTGCATACAATTTTCAACAAGTTTTAAATTAAAAATAAAGTCATGTACTAAAATATGATTCTTAATAAATTACTTTTATTTGTTTTTAAAAAGTCGACGAAAAAATGTCATAGTTTACATGTCTTTGAGTTTTCCTCGCGCTGAGTAGGCTAGTGGTGAATTGTCCTGGATTTGAGTTGTTACGGAGAGGAGTTGGCCAGTGTTGAGTCGCCGCCGTTGAGTCGTCCTGCACCACTAAGAGTTTTTTTTTTCTATCGCTTGTGGAATTCTATTCTGGTTTCTTGCTTCACAGTCAAGTTTGCTCTTCAAAAATTTAAATGCAATATCAATCGTTATCTTCTTTCTTTATTCCTGTTCTTTCATTGTTATCATCCTTTAATGTTTTTCTTAAATTCTTTCGCATTCAGTAATCAATCCTGTATCTTTGTAGCTTTATCTCCTTGCTTGAGGTGAAATGAAAAAAAAAACACAGGTTTAAGCTAACGATTTAATCCACCAGGTTGTGCTTCTTGGACTTAACAAATAACTAAGATTCCTTGATTTAGAGTCATAGTTAGTAAGCTAATATCACATTTCATAACTACAGTAGAGAGTCCTATACTGAATGTGTACTCAGACAAACTAAGATAAGATTAAAAATTAAACCAGAATGACTTGCTTTGAGGCAATAGTAAGTAAGCTCGTATCACACCATAACTAGAAAGTAAAGTGTACGATCTTCATTGGTTACTACACGTTTATATTATTGTGCCGATATATTAAAGCTGACTGAAACTGCACTAATATTCTGATGAGTATCCATAGAAATATTACTTTTCGTTAATCCACAACCTAATCTGGCAGATTGGTTCGATTGGAAAACAAGAACTTATACTAAAGCATCGTAATAAATAAAAATATCCTGGAGTTTGTCCAAAATCTACTCTGCAGTCCATAATAAAATTGTTGATATATAATCTCGTAATAATAAAATTGATATAAAATCGCCAGTTTGAATCAATGGATTTGTTATACAAAACCTAACAAAATACACATAAAAAATGTGGGGATAATTTATGTATAAATCGGTACTTCTGCCAGCCATAAATTTAGTATCTGTGTATTTTACCAGGTATCAAAGTGTCGCTCTCTGACATTTCTGCTCAATAATACACGAGGGGATTAATGGATCCAAGATTTCGAACTTGTGGTAGCACCTCTCATATTGCACAAAAAGAGAGGATCGAAGAATACTGAGGCTTGCGTGACACTGGCTGTGGAGACCAGCTAGTTTTTGTCCTTGGTCAGATATACGTGACTCTACACGCTACCTTCTTGGAGAGTGCAATATCTATGTGAAAACATATTTCTGTATACACACTGCTTTTTCTATTTGTGGATTGTATATTTACTCATACATTAGAATAGAGAGAAAAATTAATACTGAGATTATTGCCATCGTACTAATTACTTGAGTAGTTCATAAATTCTGTAGCCTCTGTCTGTGTTAACATAGCCTGACAGTCAATATTTTATTCGACCTCAGTCGAGAGTCCTCAAACTCGACATCGCAGTTAATTATGAACTCTGTGATCTTTTCAATGGCCATATATGGTCCTGACGAGACGCATACTAGCGTCTCGCTAGGTCTATATACTTAGTATTCAAGGTGTGAGGCTTGAATTAAGAGCTGTCTTTCTCTTAAACGGATTGCCAACCATAGCTAGAGAACCCAGTCTGCCCTACTACAGGATTTATACATTTCCCAAGAGTATTTGTGTGAAAGTGAATGTAATTAAGTCGGCCGGAATTCAAACTTGGCTCGCTAATTTTACTTTCTGAGCTTCTATCCGCTACACACCTTGCATAATCAGTAAAAATTTAGGACACACAGTGAGGATTGAACTAACTCCAGTGTCAAAGAGTCTGGAATATTATCTGACTTTTCATCGCGCTACAACACATTTAGCGCAATTAATTACTCGGACAGTTTAGTCTGGCACAAGGCCACTATAGTAGAGCACTCAGTGAAAATCAAAATCAGTACAATAGCGTGTTTTTTGCGAGATGAGTTCGCTAATCACACTTTCACTATAGATATTATGCTTAAATCTTGTGTAGTTATTAGCTAAACTTAGTCTGACACAGCTGAGGGCCCACTGAAAATTAAAATCACTATTGATTTGTTCGTGAGACTTGCATGCTAAACATCTCATTACGTCAAACACCCCTTTCTTGTTGTATTATAGTGGGAGGGAATCGAGTGGACATATTGGCGGGTGACGTCATCGTCAGTAGCTAGAGACGCATAGAAGTGGTGTGATTATTGTCTGTAAAAATATTAACCAATGACAGGGCCTCTAGAGATAAATACTCGTTTACGATGAGAGCCATAGTCCTTAAAAACCACTTTTGTCATCACTTCATATGTTATACTGTTGAATGTTTTTGACTTATGAGACGTTTAAACACATTTTGACAGGTATATTTTATTAGTTTTAATTGTTGCTACATAGACACACAAAGAATGGACACAATCTTGCGTTCAAAAAAGAAAAAAAAGTTCATTTTCTGTATAATCCTTGTAATATTAACGTGGTAGTATTTTTTAAGCTATTATATATTTCGTGGTTGTTATAACAAATGCAAATGCAATGAACGCCTCCATGACAGCTAATCCCACTCATCTCTAGATGTCACAAAAACATGTCTGCTGACTGCAATCATGCGACGATGACGTCTGTTTGGTTACCGCGACCTTGTCAACTATTGGGAGACAGCAGTCTATAGCAAATATAGATTGAAGAGCTAATGATGGCACAATAAAACTTCACAAGGACGATTAGTGTATCAGGATGATCCAAACTTACTTTCATCTGGAACAGTGTACTTGTTATACATTAATAATGATTTTCTAAACTATTTTCATAACCAATTCTCCCCAACGGAGAGTCCAGGATAAGTTTATAAAATGTAAGAAATATTTCAGTTTATTGCTTTTTTAGTATGATTATGGATCCCCCCCACCAACAATAACAAAAAAAAAAACTCGCGTTTGTTGTATATTAAGCTATTACCAGATCAATTTTATGATTTATTATCATATGAATTTTTACATCTAATGTTCTTTTTAGTGAATGTTTTATGAATAGAAAACATGTAAATCTGTGTACTTTTATTTTGTTACAGTATTCTAAATACACAGGACAAGCATTTATAATTTTACCCCGAAAATGCGAATGCCTAAAGCTATAAGACTAAAATAAAAACACATATTCATACAATATATTTATTTATGTAACTAAAATCTTCCCTAGCATATGACCAGAAATTTTTGTTCTTTATAACAATCATAAAAATCTCAACATTTAGTTCAGAAATAGAGTTAAAATTTTAACTCCGTTTGTTGTTGATGATATTTCGAAATTGGTACTGTCAAGTGCAAGAATGTTAAGGTCACACTTGTTTTCATCTAAAATTTAACAGGGTGTTCATACAGTTCCAAATCAAAAGTTTTTATATTTTTTATATAAAAATCGTTATATCCCCGAGAAAAAAAAACAAGAAAAAACCAAACAAAACAAAAAAACCAAAAAAACGCCAATATACGGTATAGTCCACTAAGAGTTTTTAGCTAAGTACCTCCACTTTTCCGTGGAAAACAGCATAGTGTAATGAAAAAGGCCACAAACTTAATAAGTTTTATCATCAAAATGTTTATGTTATTAAAATGAAAGACCAAAGTATTTTTTAATCCTTTCTAACACGTTCGAAATTTTGATTAAAATCTTGTTTTGTTTACGTCATCGGTGTGGCATAACAATTACATTGACTTTTTTGCGCTTTTTTCCGTTGAAAACATTGATTTGGAAATTCTTGTAAAAATCAAATAAGTGTCCGATTATAATGAAATTTTCAGAATTCAAAAATAATTTCATTCATTTGCAAATAAGCAAATGAATGAAAATTTTTTTTTAAAATATATATTTATATATAAAATATATATATATATATATATATATATATATATATACATATGTTACTCCCCACTTACTTAATTTCATGAAATTTTGCAAAAAACTTTCTATTTCCTGAGTTTTTTATTCCTTAAACGTAGGAGTCCTTGGAGAATGTAAATCGCCTAATTTCTTTTTCAAAATTGAACTATTATAACTGAAAATCTGCTCTGAATTGAAAAAAAAATGAATGCAATAAAACTATGACATTATTTAATTAAAAAAGCTTTTAATTGCTTTTGTAAATAAGTTATATTAAGGACACTATTGTCTGTTGAAATAAAATTTTTCCGATGAATAATGAATATTTACAAGATTTTTTTCATTTTTTAAAAATTTTAATTATAATAATTTATAATAGTTTAAAATCGTGCAAAATTCTGTACTGGGCTATTTTCTGGATGTGATATAGTAATTAAGTGGGAACGAAATTTAAGAATCCAAAATTGAAAAGATTAATAAACGTAGTTACACTATTCTATTTTTAAAATTATTTTTTTTATTTTTTTACTTAATTTGTTCCCTTTTTTCATCTATGAAAGGCTAAAGGTGACGTTATTATGAAAAGGTCATGTTATCTAAGAGTTTTATCTCTTTACAGAGAAATTAATTTAAGAAAATTTTATAGTATTTTAATTGTTTTATTTTTGCATAAAGCATCTTCGAAAGGTAAATAAAAGTCAATAAATTATTCGATAATTGCGGAAAATATATTCATTTGTAAAAATTACGAGGTAGTTAAAAAAATGCGTTCACTTAGATTTCGTAAATTTTATGCTAATTTTAGTCAGCCATACTTGCTGTCATCGCTTCGTCACTCAATCGTCCATCAATTATCACTTCAGATAAACAGGACTAATCAATAACAAATAGTTGCATATTACTTTTTTATGCTATAAGTAAGTAATATTTCTTTCAAATCAGATTAATTTAACTTTAAATTTTCTAATTTTACTCAAATAACGTGTCAGAAATATATATATTTATTTTTTGGAAGAGTTTTAAAATCGAGAAATTAGTTTTGTTTACAAATTTCTTAAAATAAAGAAAATGTCCGATTTTAAGAATTCGAAATTAAATTTGACATTCCAATCTATATAAATTCTAAGTGAAATACACCAGAATATTTTACTTACTGGAAATAATAAATTTAATCCTTTAGCTTTCAATTAAAGCTAAAATTAAATCTTCAAGAATGTTTTTTTATTTTTAAAAATTTATTTTAAACCTTAGGTATCGAAAATTTATGCCGAAAAAGTGGAGGCACCTAGTTTTAGCTAATATTTGCTTTCAGTTGTTGTAAACTACACATCTGTAGACTTTGTTTTTTATGGTAATGATTCTGCATATTTAACTAGTTATAACTGGTCCCTTCTAAAGTTGACAATGTATGCGCACAAAGCTTTTGACACAACTGTGCTGGAGGAATGATAAGTAAGTGTTCACTGTCACTGTCTTCCATTAAATGTTTTAGTATGGCAATTTTCTAAGCGTAGCTTAGATGTGACACAAAGCCGAAAGTGTGGAGCACCCATTGAGGATCGTATTCACTACTCAGTAGTAATTGTTATCGCGAGACAAGATTGCTAACAATTACACCACGTCGAGGTGCCCATATTTTAGTAAGTTTGGGATAATTAATTTTTGTCAAGATATCTGACTGGTTTTTCATGCCTTTTCCAAGATTATCGAAGTTAAATGTAAAGAAAAATCGAAATCCAAATTCAGTTCTCCAAATCTGTTTTGCATGCCAATTACCGTTAGTCTACCTTGCATCACTATAAAATGTAAAATATACAATAACAGTCAGAAATTTCTCTAAACTCATCAACAGGCTCTGGATGACCTTCATTTAAAAAAAGAATTCGGAAAAAAAGCATCATTTGCATGCTGAGCAGAAATGTTTAGATTCTATCCTGACGAAGAAGCCTCCTATTAGATTGATGTCAAGGTTTCCAGCACCAAGAAGACCTCTGAAGTGTATGTGAAGTTTATTCAGTTTTTCATAACTTGTTCTGTCAGGGTAATCAGTCAAATGATGGATGCCACTGAACTAACACGAGAAGAATTAGTTCACATAAACATATAGAACCGAACGAGTGTTTAAACAGGTGTTTAAATTTTAGACAAAACTAGCAACATGGCCCGGCGTTGCCCGTGCTTGATTAAAAAATCGTACGACTCATACAGCAATCGCTATCACTTGACTTAAAATATTTTTTCCCTTCCTTGCCTTTAAAGGAGTGCCCTTTGCCGTGCTGATGTTGCTACATGCCTTACTTCTTGCCTATCTCACACTGCGAATTTTTTCTAAGCTCTATACTAAACACTAAATCTGTTACGAAAAAAGAACTAAACAAAATGAACACAAAACGATCAGCTTTAAAAAAAAACTCGTAACTGGAAAAACCGAATGAAAAAAGAATGTTAACAACGAATACTTTTTCACAACAAACGCAGTTCTGCGGAATCAGAATCAACGTTGAGTTTAAGCAAGCGAATAAGCCAATTGGAGTAAAGTGCCATGCAGATTTAAATTTTTCCCACTTGTGACGAATGCAGCTATCGATTTTTGTTTGCATGCTAGTTAACATTCGTGTCAGTCAGCTGTTGGCTCTCACGCTGGCCAATAGAATCTTCCTGCCTATTCGTGGCAGCCAGCTATAGGCTCTCACTCTGGCCAGTAGAAAATGGCCGCAAACTACATGAAAACTGCCGTAGAAGCATGAAAAATCGATTCTTTCCACTATCGATGGGAGTTGGGAAATGCAAAGTTGGTTTTGGCCTTCCCGCTAACTTGGAGCATGTGCATGTAAATTTTGGTGCAAATCCGTTGAAAATTGCGGCCGTGCATTCGTTACACACACACACACACACACACACACACACACACACACACACACACATCCTGCCTTTTATAGATAGAGATAATCATTGGTATTGGAAAATAGATTTATTACGAAAATCCAAAATGAAGTACAACCATCAATTGAAACGGAATTGTGGAAAGAGCCCTTTTACTTTGTTTGTTGGGATTTGAAGAACTTATGTATTCCGCTACAGCCTAGACAAACTATTATAGCACAACATAACGTGAGCAACGGTCTCCATTTGAACGACACATCGGAAAAGAAAATATCTTTTTCTGAACCAGGAAGTGAATCAACAATTTTACTGTATTACAATGCCCGTCTTTAATTTGCAAGTGCAATGCAGTAAGCAATCAGCGTGCAACCTATTTTCTGGAAGTGTAACATTTAGATATTTACTTGTTCCGTTCCAGGCAGCACTCATTGTTTGGTCAGCAAGTTTAACAAAGTCAAGATATGGAAACGTTCCCCGAAAGTTTAAACGAATCAAAAGCAGAATCGTTTTTTTTTTTTTATTTTTTATACTGGAATGTTCAATTCAGCTGAAAGGCGACAAAGTTATAGAACAGTAGAACAAATACTTCGATGCTATAAATTTATATTAATAATAGATTTTGTCAAAAGACATATCGGACGCATTTAAAATAATCTAATAATTTGAATTAGAGTTTGACTCATTTTCTATAGTGAAGTACATCTTAAATGTTATTCATCGCCTCCATATTCCCTTGACACCAAGTGATGTCTTATACATCACATCACGCGTTTATATATAAATAATAAAGCTTTAGGAAAACATTTGGCCGGCAGTCACTTCTGATGCCGTTGTCGTGGAGGGTGGTTTTATTGAAATGCTTGTAAGTTTAACAAATTTTTGAAAAAATACTAATTTTTATTATTTTTTCTTTATAATTTATTCTCAATGAACTTAAACACACACACACACACACGCACACACACACATATATATACATATGCATGTGTGTGTGAAGCTGATAATTCCATATCCGTTGACATACACTAAGAAGCATAGATTTATAAATGTTTGTGTTGCGCGCATCGTATGCATTTGCGTTCGTAAGCGGGTGACGCAATGCCAATATTTCAAGAAAAAATGTTAATTGCTTCAAGCGATAATGATTTCCTGCACGCAAGAAACATTTTAAAGGTTGGACCTATTGAGAATTTTGTCTTGCTGCCAATTGCATTTTAAAAAAATATTTCACTTCTTTCTTTTTTTTAATTGCATTTTAACTTAAAATCTTCGTTTTCTTGTTCTTTCTTAGTTTGCGCATTCCCGAATAAAAATCTAGAGCTTTTTACGAACTGATTTGGATAAATTATATCCATTTCATTAAAAAAAAATTCCATGAAAACGGTTGAATTGGGAAACACCTGTATTAGGGAAATCAATTGATAAATTGTTACTAGAAAAAAGGAATTTTCCGAAAGAAACCCATTTTTAAAAATGCTTTTAAATTTTATTTTCTCGCCGTGCATTAGTGTTTAACAAGTTAGCCTGACAGACGATGACTTCTGCTGGGTGCATGATCCTTCCTAACTACTCTACCATAGCCTTGTGCCAGACTAAGCCAACCTTAGTAAATATCAGGATAACAAATTAGCTTGGCATACCATTAGGAGAAGTTCTATCTTCACTCTGACGAGTCAACAAAATCTAGTCACATATCCGTTATGCTAATAATAGTTTTATATTATCTGAAATTCTATTATGGCGTAAACTTTATTGAACAATATATCTAGTACTTTGTTTTAGACAACTTTAAAATTTCATCCTTCGATAAATGTTTCACTTCCTTATCAAGAATCTCGATAACTTTTACAGACTTTACAAAGTACAATGCTCCAACAACGTTGCTTATTTTCTTCCATCTACAATACTAGAATCATTAAGAAATCATTAAATTCTAATTTTGACAATTTTATAAAACTGTCGCTTATAAAATATACAATCAAAAGCGATCTTTTTCAATGATGTAAGTGAAAACAAAATTCATTTAATGGCATCTAACGGCAAAACACAATTGTGCTACTTTATTTTAAGAGTAGAAAACCCCGGAAATGATGCTTGTTTAACAGTCAGATCGGCTAACAATCTGTAATTTACAATGCTCAATATAGTAATTGATTTTAAGAATGAGAAAATGTTAGTTTATCGACACACTGAATACAGCTTTTTTAATATACACATTATTGAAGCATAATGACGAAAGATAAAAATGTTTCCGAAAAATTAATACGTAGAGATCTGATAAAAAAGATAAAAATTCTGTTGTTTTCACATTATGCCAAATGACTGCAGATGTAAGTTTTTACAATTTTTTTTTAAAGAAAATGTAAAGGACATAGGGAGAGAAGGAAGCTTAAGATTTAAGGTTCGACTGATTTTTTAAAATGACAAACGTTTAAAATAAAATTATAATTTGCACAATTCGTATAATGGTTTGAGCATAGGTGCCCAGTTTGGAGAGAGAGTGAGGAACCTTGTATTGTAAAGAAGATAATCGTAGGTCACTCTTTTGTACGTTTTTAAGTATTAGGATCAGTCATAAATTAGTGAAAAATAAAATGAAGCTTTATATCTCAAAATTTACAAGAATACTTTATTTTTAATTACCCTTGAAGTAGACATCACGAAAAGTTACGCTAGAAAACTTTTTCTTGTTTTCTGCATGCGGCATGCTTAATAAATAAATAATATTTCCTAAAGATTAGGTTCCTTGGTGTTAATAGGCGATAGACTCATACGATATTGGTAATCTGTATGTGTACATGTTTCAGATTAATATACTCAGTATATGCAAGTGCATAGAAGTAGAAATTTGATAAACTAACCTTGAATGAAGCTACTGTTTTCTGAAGCTCCGATTCGAAAAGATATTGTATTTTGAATACTTCTTTCGTTTCAGAACGAGGAAGACAAGTATTTATTACTGACTCAATACAGTAATTGTGAAACAAGGCCTAAAAGGAGGAGTTGGGTTAAGGCAGATCAGCACCATACTATACTTAGCTAATCAGATTCACGAATCATTCGTTCGTTGCAATTTACTCATTCATCCCCAAAACTCATCCCTCACCATTCAATCCGAGATAAATCCACACGAGACGAGGAAGACTTGGTCAAAAAGATTATTGCTGAATACGAACTTTTAGTATTTCTTTTGGCGGACGAAGAAGTTCAATCAAAATTGAGTAGTCAGATTTAATTCAACGACAGTAAAATATTTCGGAAGGAAATCGACATTATTTGCTGATTGGTTAATTGTGTTATGTTTTATTTGTTGATTGGTTAATTGCCTTATGTTTTATTTGCTAATTGGTTAATTGCGTTATGTCTTATTTGCTGATTAGTTAATTGCGTTCTGTTTTATCAGTGCTTAAAAAGATGAATATCAAAATACAAATATTATTGTGGCACGATACAAATGCTGCACGGATTTTAGCCTGTAATAACAAAAAATCTGTAATGAGTTCGATCCTCACGGATTCTCCTTTATTCTCCCTAAGTTAAGATTAGAAAATATAAATAATAGGTTCAGAATACTATGAGGTATGTACAATTCAATAATTTTAATTTCATGTCGATTGTATTTGCAGCGTGAAGAATCTAGAATTTTATCTAAGATAAGAACAAAAATAAATAACATTCTTGAATATTCAAACATGCATTAAGAAACTCATAGAATGTTATGGCGGAACACTTGGTCTTCTCAAAAAGGAAATTCATTAAAAGAGACAAAATTGCTAATGAGTTTAATTAGAAATGCTGGAAAGCGTACCTCCTTCACAAGAACTCAAAGCATCAATAAGACTTGGCGTATATTCGAAGCTGTCACTACTAATTTTACCTTATTATTATTAAAGAAAGCGTTTCCCGTAAATCGATTTCTAACACTTCAACCTGCCAAAACGCATAGAGGAAAACTCACGAAAGTTTATTTACTTTTATCCAAAGCATTGACTTCGTTTTCAGTTTTGCACATATTTCACCAATTTGGCCTTTCATATAGATTGTATTACGTTGTCCACAAATGACTACTTCTCAATTTAAGAATGATACGGTTACTACCAGAGCCTTTCTTCTTTTATATAATATGTCCTTTCAGAACGTGGGCGATCATGGCTCTCCATTAATTCTGATCTTTTGTTGCTCGATGTAATTTTTGCCTTTTTATCATTTTTCTTCGTCCTTACCATGCAATCAGTTTACGCAAAAGCGTTAAGTACGTTACTCACTGTTTCCCCGATTATCTTGCCTTGACATGTGAGTGTTAAATTTCCCAAGCCGTTTTTCCCCATTTTATATCACAGGAATTTCAACTGTTCCATTCTAATTGTAAGCTACAGTTTCGTAGTAGTTCCTGTTTTGTTAAACTTCATTGTTGTTCAAGTTATCTGTCTTCATTTCTTCATTCTCTCCATTACCCCGCAAATATACTTGAAGTGACAGTCTTTTCTTCAGCTGTGAGGAAATTGTCCAGCATTCTTTGGCATATAAGAGATTAGATATTACGTATCAGTTTAGCACTCTTTGTTTCTGACGCAATTTTCCTCAACGCGTTGCTTTGTTTTGTTTCTAAAACAGGTTTTTCAAAATTCCTATGCGCTTCAGATTACAGTGCCACGCTTTCCATAGTCTGTTACTTATTATTCAGTCGAGCTTTGCTCGGACATTCATAAGTCTATCACGCCAACCATCACGGTCCTGAATCAAGGTCAGAAGGTTTTTAGAGTAATGCTACCCTAAATACCTTCTGAACTTGATGCTATGTCATAACATAGCTGGTTAATATAGGGACTATAAAATAATACGAGATCATTCATGATATTTGTAAGTTAGTAATTAATAATTATAATATTGTAACTACGTCAGTATTAAAAATGAATGATCAATTCAGTCTACTGTGTATAATATTCTGTAAATCATACTAGTAAATCACAATATCAAACAATTATAATATAATGGAAAACCTATGAAAATATAAACCTAATTTAGCTACACGGAAATAATTTATAACAAAGTTGTAACAACCCTGGAAACAACAGCTCAAGATGTAGATATACCACCCGGCTACAAATATAATACTCATATTTATTGTCAGTGATGTACAGGTGGTACTGACTTAGCTATAAGTGACCAGGCTTCGTTGACATGACTATTTGGCAATGAGAAATACCTAATGATATGCCAAATGTCATGAAAGATTTTGGATCTACACAATCAAATTAGGAAGACATTCAATGGATGAGGTATGCTTAATGCTCTAGCAACAAACAAGATTAACTGAATTTGTGTTCCAACAGAGGTCATTCAAAACAAGATTTCAAGCGGTCTAACAAAATGAATAAACATATTTAAATATTTCCTGTCTGTATTCTCAGAAGGTTAGCAAATATTACAGGCACCTGAAGAAGACTGGAAGAAGACTATGACAATAAAGATGAGAACACCGGTTCAAATAAATCAGTGCATAATAAGAACATAAAGTGGACAATAAGATGGCATTCGAATTAGAAGAGAAATGATACAAGGATATTTTCAGAAAAAGAACGCTAAGTCCGAATACAATATAGGAAACTAAATGCCGCAGTATATATATATATATATATATATATATATATATATATATATATATATATATATATATATATATAAAAAGACATATACTCATACATATTTGCATGTACATATATATTTCTTTCTTGGGTGTTATAAAAACAGCACTCAAAGTTAAATAACAGCGCTATTATTATGTAGATATTAGTGATTATACATAATATCCAACGTCGATAGCACGACTCGTAGTTTCATGCAAACGTGCGATCTTCAGGTACGGAATGTAGACTGGCCGTTAGGGCGTTATGAAATTCGCGTTCTCGTGGTAATTATTTAAAATTGTGTGTTAAGACTTGTTTATTATTGTTGCCTATAATACTATAATTTATTATTTATAATTTATATCATTCCAATTCTTAAGTTCGAAAGACGAAGAATTAAAAAAAAATTAAACTTACAGATTATTTTAAATAAAAAAATTTAAATTAAGTAAATATGTTATGAATCAAGGGGGATAACTATTTTTGCATAAAATAACGTTGTTATAACATTTAAAGTAATGTCTTATGGAATAAACTTAGAACGCAGGATGTTAATATAATAAAAGGTTAAGACTATATATCTAATGTGTTTGGAACCTAGCCTTATACTTAAAAAGGTGAAATTACGTATACACACGTTATAAATTAATTGAGTACGGCAATATTGGATCATATATATGTTCAGGTATATAAAACATGTTATTAATGATGGATTCTATGAATATCAATTGGTGTTACATATTATATTTATATTCGTAAGATCTATTTTGGAATCTATTTTAATCGGGTTCAATGTGTTTAAGCAGATGTTTAGTTTTACGAATACATGAAGCTATTAATTCGCTTCACGTGTTCAGCAAGTTAGAGTTATTTAAGTGTTTTGATATAATAAGGTTCTCCAACAAACACGTTACATCTGTTTCCCTTTCTATATTATGGTTTAGCTTTCGCGATTATCTTCAGATAATGGTTGGGTTCTTATAATTTGAAAGTGTAGCACAGTTTTTGCATTATTATTCAGTGTCATTTTGTGGTGGTAAAACCTCAATTTCCAGCTGTTATCTGTGGATGCACAGTAATATTTAACCTAATCGTCTAAATTGATCCTAGCTCTGTATATTATGCCTTCGGTCGTGCACTGGCCATTTAACAGGCAGGTAACATTTTTACATTGACTTTTAGGAGGATTATTGTTTAGTGTTTTGTCTGTGTGTTTGGTTAATATATTATTATTATGTTGCTATATATATCGATGTTTTTTGTACAGTTTTAGCTTACCTTAATATTATTTTGTTGAAAATCTTTTTTAGTGTTGGAGAATGACTAAAGTGTTTGTGGATTAGATTTAGGAAAATTCTAGCTACATTGGTTTTGACATTACTGTGGTATGGCGGGTTGAACCATATTATGTTACGTTTGTGTTGTTTTAGCGTACTTTTGTCTTTATTGTTTTTTTTTTCTTTCTATATACTACAATTTACGGTAAGAGTCAGTATCATTTTTATCAAGTGTGTATAAGCTTGTAAATCTATAAGCCAATTCAATATTCACAATTTTCAAATAACAAGTAGTGAGCCAAGTCTATCTCTGATGGGATGGGACATTTCATCAGCGCAGACTCATCACCGGTCAACTCATCTCCGTGGCAACTCAACTCCAGGACAACTAACCACCAATCTATTCAGCGCGAGGACAACTCAACGCTGGCGTCGACTTTATAGCTTCAGACCAGTGGTAGCTGTCATAATGTGTATATCTCTTAGATCAGCTTTGAGGTCATTTCCCTCCTCCTAATTTGAAGAAGTATATGAAGGCACATGAAATAATTTTTTTTTTCTCAACGATCTCCAACTGAATATTTTAGGGGAATTGCATACAATTTTCAATAATTTTTTTTAAATTAAAAATAAAATCATGGATTAAAAACGTTCCTTAATAAATAATTTTTACTTGTTTTTAAAAAGTTGACGAAAAATTTCATAGTTTGCACGTCGTTGAGTTGTCCTCGTGTTGAGTAGGCTAGTGGTGAGTTTTCCTGTCACGGTGAATAGTTGTCCGGTGTTGATTCGCCGGTGTTGAGTCGTCCTTCACCCTATCTCTGATGCTTGAGGTGTTCCACAAGTAATAGCGTTGTGATCTTGTATCAAACCTACCTTTATGGTGGGGAAAGGTCAATAGTCTAAGAGACTATCTTGTGGGTATGCATTTGGTTCTTCATTTCAACTAAAAGCATGAGCACAGTTTTAACGAATGAGATTCTCTATTTAAATCCAGCACATAGCTGAAATTCAGAGTAAACTGAAACTCTGCCATGAGCTCGCTACAACAACCCACTGAGATCTGAGCAATGATTTTTTATTTATCTAAACTTATTCAATTATTCAAGTACTCTTTTTTCGAAACGATGATGGTACTTAGAATTTTATGAGACAAACCCGAATCAAATCAGAAAATAATATTTAATAAAGTTAGTTTGGTAGGGCAAAACACCTCAAATATAAGGCACTTATTGAGCAAACTTTTGAAATGCTTTATATCTGAGGTCTTGCGCCCTACCAAATTAAAGAAGGTTGTTGATCATCTCAAGAGGAACAACTTCTTGAACGATAAACAGTACGGATTATGATCGGTTGGGTTCACTGCTGATATCCTAATTGTCATTTTTCACAGATTGATAAGGACGATCGCATTAGATATTTTGAAGGTCTTTGACATATTGTGGAATAGAGCGTTACTACACAAACTCTTTCGCTATGGACTCACTAGAGGAGTATTTTCAATTATCACGTGCTTCCTAACGGGTAGGTTCCTGAAGGTAGTTGTTAACGACCAGTCCTCCGTGACCAAAGTGATAAACCCAGGCGTTCCTCAAGGCTCGCTTCTCGGCCCAAATCTCTTTCTACTCAACATAAATGATCTGCCTAAGAGTATTCTCCGATCTATTGTGAATATCTATGCTGATGTTGCAACAGTATATTAGTGCACATCCAAAACTCTACATGACCAGAGCCTAGCAGTTGATCTCTCCTCTGACCTACCTCTAACAGGTCAGTGGGGGAAAATGGCTAGTGACGTTCCATCATAACTGAGCGGACCCTGAATTTTTGTCTTTCGCGATGAACGGCTGTTATCTCAGGGAGTGTCTTGAGTGTCTATTCGGACAAGATCAACCCAGACCTCAAGTGGAAATCATATATACGATCCATCGTTAAAGATGCTGGAAAAATGCTCGGTTCCCTGAACCGCACCAGCAAGTACCTGATTCCTTGTGCTATACTCTACAGGAGCTAGACCAGGCTGAAAATGGAGTACTGCTTTCAGGTTCGATAGATTCCAGAAGCATTTCCGCGGCCTTGTGGGTGATTAATTATTCTCCACTCTATAAACCCTTTTTACACAGATGAAAGGTTGAAAGCCTCTCGCTATCCTATCGCTATTTCCATGGAAATTGTTCAGACGAACTACATCCTACCAGTTCTAACCTTTACGGCTAAAATTCACGATGTCAGGCATTTGTAGCGAACCATCCTTATTCTCTTCGTATTCTATTCATGAGATGTAAGTTTCACTCGAATAGTTCTTCCCATGAACCGCTGCTTTGTGGAACCGACTCCCAGGAGGATGCTTCCCCAATCACTACAATCTTAACATTCAAGTCTAGGGCTAACGGTTATCTTCCCCACATATCCTAGATTAAACTCTTTACTTTCTACTCTGTAACCCTGTATTTCCAGCGGCTCATAGACCTTTTACAGGGTGAACATCATTGTAAAGAAAACCCACAAGCAACGTTTTGCGCAATTAAGCCACTAAAATATCAATACGGATAAACGCTTCAGTGTAGCCCGAGAGAGTCATGTCTATTCTTCTATTTAGTACGAAGCTGGGAGGAAAAGAGGAATTCGTGACTTTTCCAAGAGCATTAGTGCGAAATTGAATGCAACAGACTGGGCGAGAATTTGAACTCGACTCATCGATTCCGCTTTCTCTGCTGCTAACTGTTACACTACTCGCATATCACTACCAAGGATAGATGTATATTTTGGCACGATGAGTTTCACATTGGACTTTGGATTTATTTATTTTTTATCAATTCAGGGATACTTACAATGCGATTCCGTAACTTTAAACTATCAAGAGATTGAAAACAGATTTTCTTAATCATTTCACCCTAAGCAAGGAAGGGAACCACGAAAAAAAAAAACTCATCAGAGCAGTTGCCATGTAAAATATTTGTAGAAAAGATAGAGGGAAGCCACGTCACGTCAGTGAAAAACTGACTGAAGTCGAGATACCTGGTCAGGATCGATTTCATTACACATTGTGCATAATGACTGACCACAGCAAATATTTACGCAGTTTCGTAAAATGTCACAACATGTGACTGAACTTATAATCAATGGCACACAAGATTAAAGCGCTCCAGCACTTACTAAGTTTAACAGATATTTGCCAACTTTGTTATAAGACCGCAACAGTGGAAGGAACTCACAAAGACTGGCCTACGAGTTCAGGGTACTAAATATCACTCTACGGCTAACGCTCTACGTATTTATGTGCTCTCGAACTGACTCCTGTTCTCTCTAAACTGTACAATAAGTGCTTTGCTGCTTCTTGCTTTCCTGCGTGTTGGAAAACCTCTTCTGTCGTTTCTGTCTATAAGGCGTATCATCTGATGCTTCTAACTATAGGCCTTCTGTCTCTTTTGGCAAAATACTTGAGGTTCGAATCAACTCTGAATTGGTTAAGCATCTCACATTGCAGGGTTTTCTTTTAGATAGGCAATATGGCTTTCGTTTTTCTAGGTCACTGCTGATGTGTTAACGATTATTGCCGAAAGAGTCTATCAAGCTTTAGATGAGAATGGTGACGCTCTGGCTGTTGCTTTGAATATCTTGTAGGCATTTGACAGGGTGTGACATGTTGGTCTTCTTAAGTTAAAAGGTTATTATATTTCACGACGAATTTTTGAACTGATTCAGTTTTTCTTATCGAATCGCGAAATGAAAATGGTCCTGAACGGCTACTCTTCTAGAAACTCACGTTGTTCAATTTTCAACAACGATCTTCCTGATGGCATCAATTCTCAACTCGGTATCTACGCTGATGACACAACCATTTATTCATGTCTTAATAGTAAGTCTGATCGGTTCGATAAGGTAAAATTGGCAGCTAATCTCAAAAATGACCTACAATCTGTTGTTAATTAGGGCAAGGAATGGCTTATTAATTTTAACGCCTCCAAAACGAAATTATCTTCTTTTAATTCCCTGCGAGAACTCTTTTTGCCTTCAATCAGCATGGCTGATGCTAACCTCCATCTCGGTCTTGCTTTGAATACTGCTACCATATGCGGTCTGATGCTATATATTTAGAAATTCTTAATAAAATCCATAGAAGAATCTGCAATGTTATTGGTCCTGACCTAGCATCTTACCTTCAGTCACTTTCTTACCACAATAATGTAGCTTCCCTGTGCTTTTTCTATAAATATTTTCATGGTAATTGTCCTGATGATCTTTCCTTTATGTTACCTAGTCTTTATGAATTTAAGCCAAGTACTAGATTGGCTGCAAGATCTCATCATTTTACAGTTAAAATGGCTAGATGTAACTGTAAGTTCTATGATAACTTTTCATTTATTGCACTTCTCACTTGTGGAACCTTTTTCCGGCTTCTTCCTTCCCAGTCAAGTGGCATCTTCAAAAACATAAATACAATGTCAATCGTTATCTTCTGTCTTCTTAATTCTTGTTCTTTTAATGTTCTCTTCCCTTAATAGCGTTTTTATTTTATTTTTCATATTCTCTAACAGTCAGTAACCCTTGCGTCTTAATGGCTTTATTGCCTTGCTTGGGATGAAATGATTAAAAAAAAAATTAGCATTCTTCATTGCCAGTGTTCTGAAATAACAATGTAATAAATCTGGAATCGTACGACCGACTTGTTTTTTTTTTTTTTTTTCAACGCACGAGTCATCGAGCTGACATTCAAAGAAAACTCAGGATTTTATGTCTGTACTTTCATCTCCCTGATCTCCAATTCTCAAATGAGTAAAATAAGGACAGCAACACACTTATCATTTGTTTATTTATCAGCTTTACGGTTTTCATACTGAATCATGTCCGAGAGAACAGGATGAACTTTGACTTTAAAGAAGGTTTCTCAGCTGCACGGAATTCCTATTTGATGTGCTCTGGGAATTCACCCGAAGAATCGGAAGATTAACATAAAATTTGTATTATTCTCACAAATATGTTTCCATTTAAGATCCGTCGAATTTCTCAACAAGAATGACCGGCATTAAAAAGACAAATAGAACCAAGTACACTTGGTAATTCCCCGTACACCCAAGATGAGAACTATCCGACAATTTTCGACTTCTGGAAAAGATTAAATGAAAAAAAAAATCTGAATTCCTGAATCAGGAATTATCTATATTATACACTGATTATACACTGTGGTGTTTTCCTCAATTTCATTGATATAGACAAAATTTTTCGACCGTTGTACTCTCTGGCCTTCTTCAGGTTCATGTTGTATTCGGTAACATTCCTGGAATTTAGAACCGAACCCATAATTCAATAGACGGCTGTGAACTGTTCTCATTCGGTTGTGCATGGTTGGGGGCATAACTCGTATGAGCTAATTCTTCAGTTACTTCGTCCAAACAAAAATGGTTATAAAAGTGGTTAAGTATATTTTTCCACAGATGAGTTACTCAAGTTTTTCTCAATTCGTGGATATTTACAGTGCAATTCTTGTTTAAAGAACGTTAGAAACAAATAAAAGAGTACTGAACTCTTATGTAATATCAGTCCTTCAACATAGCAGTGAATCTTTTCACAGATTAAGAATAGACTTGAATGAACAGAAATTTGATTCTACAGAAGGATGCTGAGAATACCATGGACTGAACAACGACAAAGTTTTAGAGAAAATGTTAAACAAAAATGACAATTATACTTAACATCAGAAAGAGTTGAAATTTCTAGGGCATCGAAAATTTGACACTCACAGGACATATTGAAGGCATATAAAATTTAATAAAAAATATAATTCTTTTTGTGAAATCGCCTATTTGTATCGTTAAGGTTTTCGGAGTATATGCCTTTGCCAAGAGTAAAAGTATGTTTTTGTACAGAAGTGTATTGATTAACCCACATAGGCTAAAGTTACTGTTCACGTTTCCGATGTTCCTGTGTATGTATTTTTTTCTTGGAATGATTTACTGATAGACTGAGAAAGAAAGACTACGTTTCTGTTTTCTGATTTCTGTCAGAAAAGTCAAACGGAAAGAATAAATGAAAGTGTTTTCAGGCTAAAACATGGCAGCAAAGAGAAGTTCGGAGTGCGCATGTCCCAATTGTTGATTTCACAGGAACTTGCAAAGAGAAAAAAAAATCAATAATTTATTTTTTCGTTCATCATCTTTCTTTTTTAATTTCTTGTATATATGTTTATTAACTCCTTTCTTCCTTTGCGCTTTTTTTATTTTCCTTATCTAGTTAACATTTTAATTTATTTTTACTATATTTTTTCTCCTTTCTTCTGCCTCTAATATTAAGTCATTTTCAGGTTTCATTCTGTTTTGTTTATTCTGTTTTTCTTTAATGTATTTTTTGTTCTTGAAACTTCCTTCAATTTTTTTCTTTCAATCATTACTCAACTTTGAATATATTTCTCTCTGTCTTTTTGTCGAACTTTTCTTTATTTCTTTACGTCGTTTTCTTCTTTCAGTTATTTTCCTCGAATTTTCACTTTTTTTTCCCCCGAAATCTTTTTTCAATTCTTTTCTTTTTCTATACATATCTCTTTTTATGAATTTATTTCTTGAAGCTTCCTCTTCTTGGCCGCTTTCCTTCCTTTCTTTTTCCAATTGTTCATTCTTTCCGTAAAATAGTTTTCCTTTTTCATTTTTTCATTTCGTTCTTTCTTTTCCACTCTTTCTTTTTCTTTATTTTTTCTTTATATTTACTTACTTCCTCCTTTTGTCAATTTTCTTTCTTTCGTTTGCTTTTCTTAGTCATTCATTATTTTCTCTTTCTATCTCTAATATGGTAACTGCGCAAATGGTTAGAGATTTTAAATTTGTCCAGCTTTCTTTTCAAAAAGTAATTTCTTTCGGACATTTGGTTGAAGAAATTTTGACATATCCCATAACAGGGAACGCTTTGAGAAGATCAATCTTGTTATTGGAAGAACCTTAAATCTAACATATATAGGCACACGAATATGTATAAAGGTATGCTCAAACTTAAGTATCATACGATTTTATACATATAAAAACAGACATACAAATACGCACAAGATAAATAGATATGAAAAGTCTGTGATAGATAGATAAGCAGATAGAAAGACAGATATGAAAAGTCAGTGATAGATATATAGACATACATACGAAAAGTCTGTGATAGATAGATAGATAGATAGATAGATAGATAGATAGATAGATAGATAGGAAAAGCATGAGATACAGAGAAATAAAAACTCTGTGATAGATAGAAATGAAAGTCTGTGATAGATAGATAGATAGATAGATAGATAGATAGATAGATAGATAGATAGATAGATAGATATGAAAAGTCTGTGATAGTTACATAGATAACTATGAAAAGTATGTGATGCAGAGATATGAAAAATTTGTGATAGATAAGATAAGACTGTGATAGATACATAGAAATGAACAATCTATGATAGAAGAAGAGATAAACAGATTTGAAGAGTCTGATAGATGAACATAAAAAGTCCGTGATATGTATGAAAAATGTGTGATAGATAGATCGATAGATATGAAATGTCTGTGATAGAGAGATGTGAAACATCTGATATCGATAGAGAGACAGATGTAAAAAGTATATATATATATATATATATATATATATATATATATATATAAAGAGAGAGCGGGAGATAGATATGAAAAATATGTTATAGATATTTAGATAGATAGTTAGATAGATATGAAAGGTCTGTGATAGAGAGATATGAAACATCTGTGATAGATAGCTACAAAGGCAGATAAGAAAAGTCTATAATAGATAGACAGATAGATATGAAAAATCAGTGATAGATATATCCACAGAGAGACGGATATGAAAAGTCTGTGATAGAGAAATAGATAAGAAAAGTCAGTGATTGATAGTTAGATATTAACATTCTGTGATAGACTGATATGCAAAGACTGTGATATATCAATAGATATCTATCTATTGATATATCACAGTTTTGCAAATCTATCAATAGATAGATATGAAAATTTTGTGATAGGGAAATAGATAAGAAAAGTCAGTGATTGATAGATATTAACATTCTGTGATAGATTGATATACAAAGACTGCGATATATCAATTGATAGATAGATAGATAGATAGATAGATAGATAGATAGATAGATATGAAATGTCCGTGACAGATATGAAAACTCTGTGATAGTTACATAGATAACTATAAAAAACATGTGATCGAGAGACATAAAAAGTCCGTGATATATAGATAGACAAAAAGTGTCTGATAGAAATGTTAGAAATGAAAAGTCTGTGATAGAGAGATTTGAAACATCTGTTATACATGGAGAGACAGATGTGAAAAGTCCATAATATATATATATATATATATATATATATATATATATATATATATATATTGATAGATATATAGATACAAAGATAGAGAGATACATGGATAGCTATGAAAAGTCTGTGATGGATAGTTAGATAGCTATGAAAATTTTGTGTTAGATAAATCGATACGAAGTGTAATTGAGATACACACACACACACACACACACACACACACACACATATATATATATATATATATATATATATATATATATATATATATAGAGAGAGAGAGAGAGAGAGAGAGAGATGAAAGTCTATGATGATATAAAGTCTGTGATAGATAAATATGAAAGTCTGTGATAGATTGATACTTTAGTTACATAGACCATAAAGAAAAATATTCGTATAGATAATCAAATATATATATATATATATATGGTGGCCCTTCCTCTCCCGTTTCGACGTATGAGGGTTCAATTCTTAGGACTGCCCAGCCAGACTACCTGCACATATCGTTTGATTGTAGTCGTTACGTTTTTTGCAGAACCAATCACGCTTTTCGGAAGTTCCGAATACAGTGAAGTATTGCATATAGCGTACTAAAAAGTTTTCCAAACGATCCTTCTCAGGTTTTCAATTCAGATTTGTCTTTTCATAGACTGTTTATCAATCAATACTAAAGAGCACAATCTGCTCTAATATTTAACCCATAACTAGTGAGGAGCGAAGAGATGGATTTATACCTTTCCCAAAGGTATTTGTGCTTGTACGTAAGAAACTCGCTATCCATTATGCCCACATTCATCATATATATATATATATATATATATATATATATATATATATATATATATATATATATATATAGTTAGTTAGTTAGTTAGGATGATATCCGGAGAACTCAATGTAAAATTCAGAGCCGATATGTTTGAATAAAACAGACCACTTTAAGGTTCCATGTAATAAGTTATTACACCACAACCCCTTTAACAGGGCTCTGGATCATCAGACTTTACTTCCAAAGGTTGAAATGATTTTTTTTCATTTCAACCTTTGGTAGTAAAGTCTGATGATCCAGAGCCCTGTTAAAGGGGTTGTGGTGTAATAACTTATTACATGGAACCTTAAAGTGGTCTGTTCTTATTCAAACATATATATATATATATATATATATATGTGTGTGTGTGTGTGTGTGTGTGTGTGTGTGTGTGCGTTTGTCTAAAACAATGTCTCTCTGTTTGATTTTTATGTTAATTTCAAAATTTGTGTTTAAAATGCGCATAAAATACGTATTTGCAGGCACTTTCAACTTTTACGGAATCGTTCTATACCTGCCGTCACTTAACATAAACCCATTTTTAAATTTGAAACGTAAGGTTACAAAAATGCCAGGATGTAGCTAAACAAAAAGAGGAAAATAGGGATATGGGGAGAATGTTTGTATGTATGAGAGTGAAAACAAAAAGAATGTGAGAATGCCATTTATAGATAGATGCAAAAAATAACAAAAAGAAAAGAAATAAAAAAATTTCCCGATGAAGTTTAAAATAAATAAATTACTTGAAAATGTACAAAAATGCTTTAAATGAAGACCCTGATAATGCCTATTTCGGCACAAAGCCCAAGGCGGGCACAAATGTTTCGTCCATTCCACTGCATCTTGATTAGAAAATTGCAATGACACGTCGATAATTCTCTCCCTATGTGAAAGAGAATAAAATAAAATACTTTTCTTTTTTCATTATTTATTTATTATTATTATTCCGATGTAACGTGTTGCTTTTTGTAACCTTTTAAAATGGTGGTAAGGCAGACTAAAGCAGACGGTACGCTGAATGATGAACAAAACAAATTGGGAAAAATGTACCACTTGTATTTTGCTAAATCTGATATCATGACTTTGTAATGTCTGACACGGGACTTGGATGCGCGAGAATTAGCTTGTGCTTGCTTTTAAACATGACTGAGAAATAATACAACTATTCTCTCTCAGTATTTGTATGAGGGAGACATAATGGTGCCTCGCGTTATAGATAAGTCACAAATCATAGCAGAAACAAGCGGCGAGCGCACCGCAATGGTTAGCAAATTTCTCTTGTAGACTAATTTAGTAGTGTTGCTAGTTCGATACTCACTAATACGCTGCTATTGAGGCCTTGTGTCAAACTAAACATTCAGTAAATAAATAACCATGAAAAGCTATCTGAGCGAAATTTCCTATCGACTGCCCGTCCCGCCACTTTTTTTTGGTTAATATATTTCTTACTTCTGCCTGAATCTAACTGGCCTATGTCAGTGTTGACAATGGATGTAAAAGCCATTTTTACTGTTACTGATTACTTATAAGTGAGTTTAATATTTATACTACTTGGTCTTGTGCCAAACTAAGCTAATTAGAAAATAGCTTGAAAATAAAGTACTAAGTGGATTACTTACTACAGTAAAAATGATGTGTGAGACTCTGGCTCCCTAACGATTTGGACAGAATGAACGGCTTCATATTGAACTATATATATTAAATTTAAACTAAGTCAAGATTGGGTTACACTTTTATGCGATAAAAGAATGAAGACTACTCTTACTGTTACTGTGATGTCATATCTTCACACTTCGGCTGAGAACCAGGATGTATAAATGATCGGCTGTTAAGTGATGCCCGATTTGGTGATTCAAGTGTAAGTCGTTGTGACAGTCCAGGAAAACAGAAGTTTGTTTTGTAACTGTACCAATTGGATATGTTCACATGAAACAATTGGTGTCCAGTCCACACTGAGAACAGTTCATTACAACCTTCTCCGCATATATAATAAATGTATAGTGTGAATTCGATATTAGGGCCAAAAGTGAAGGTTGAGTTAAAGCTGGTCACTCATTATCTGACACTGATCGCGTGTCTTTATTCACTTATTCGCATGGATAATGAAATTCGACAAACTAGTTGTAGGAGCTTCGTACATTTCATATTAATATGACAAATTAAAGAACTAAGCTCGTTTTTGCGGCACTATGTAACGATCAAACACACTCAGTAGTAATGGTGCGAGAGACTATTTCGTTGAACAACAATGTACCTAATATTTAATCGGCTAGCTTAGTTTAAGACAAGGCTATAAACTACCTTCTCAGACAGTTACCGTTGAAGTCAGTTCACTTATCACTGGTTGTCCTCTATTTGTAGTTGTGTACCGAAATAAATTTAGTAAATATCAATAATAGCAGCAAGAGATGGATATAGAATGAGATTTATGAAAGTTATTTTCGAATGCCTCTCCACGGTGTAGCAGTTAACAATCTAAACAGGAGACCATGGTTAATGTAACGAGCTCTGTCTTCACTGGGTGCCTTACTTATATGTTCTTATGCCAGAGGTAATTAAACTAAACAGATACCAATGTCACAGAACAGCTATAAAGTTATTTATTTTTGTTCTTTGAAAACCAGTCGTCATTTTCCTAGTCACTGAGAGTAATCACGTTCCTCATCGAATGCAAAAATAAAATAAAAAATGTGTGTTAATGTTGGCATTAGCTAAAAAATATTTATTTTCTTGCTCGCCAAAGTTCTACGTTGACTGAAACAGAGAAAAATATGTAATTATTGTCTTTTACTGCCAGAGATGTCTGTAGGTTTAGTGCAATTACATCGGTTAACAATTATAAGAGCCTCAGTTGATTGGTATTGTCTGGTGAATACGATAAACAATGATTGAAGCAGACATTTTAAATCATATTTCGAAATTGGACTTTATTCGATAGTTAAATAGCTTGCTTTGAATAACTTTCACGAGATTCAGTGCAGTGTGTGTTGGGTGGGATAATGAAAGACTAAGGATGATTAATCTAATTAAACTCTTAAAAAGAAAAGAATCTGATATTAAAATTCCCATTGCTAAGTCAATGTTTGACCTGAGTGGCAGCCACACAAGCCCTGGATACTAGGCACTCTGATGCAATACAATCATTTTCGTATATTCTACCTTATAATTTGAAAATTGGATACTTTGTCATAGTGCAATGGTTGGCAACGTGGCCTCGTTATTCCTGGAATGAGTTTGACCTTCATTCAGTGGCATTGTAGAAGTGACAAAAAGTTGGCATTACAGTCGCATTGAGAGAAGTCTACTTTCATATAACAAAAAGACACACACACACACACACATATATATATATATATATATATATATATATATATATATATATATATATATATATATATATATATACAAAGAAATAATCACGCATAGAATCAATCAGCAATATTAATGCTACTATTGGCGATATCCATCGTTAGTAGTATATAATGTATGCATTAAAATACTGTTAATCTATAGAATGGTGTGATCCTCATTTATAAAACTGTTGTCTGTTGTTTCCAGTTTATATTTTTTTTAAATGCAAGTACTTTCGAATAATCCTTTATTCATCCTCAGGCATATTTTTTCCTTTTAAAATTAAAACTTGGAGACGAAATAATTGTTTGTAGACCGAAAGATGTTTTTTGAGAATGTGCTATAATAATAATAATAGCACATTCTATGCGTAATTATTTCTTTGTATATAAATTATATGCTGCCTAATGTTATATATATATATATATATATATATATATATATATATATGTGTGTGTGTGTGTGTGTGTGTGTGTGTGTGTGTGTGTGTGTGCGTATAAGGTAGGTCATTTTGATGAAGTCCCGCTTGGCCTGTTAATTCAGTTCCAAGGTCAAGTAGGTATTCAGTCAACTTCCTTATAAAGTATGCGTAAAGTATGGCTAGCCAAAAGTAGCCAAACCTGACAATACTCTCAAAAGCAAAAGTATATTCTCAGTATTAAAACATTGTCCTATAACAATAGGATTTTAATGGTCAGGTGTCCACACAAAATTGGTTAGAAAACAAGGATTGTAACTCATTATGACTTGTGAGTTTAATCCTCATTTGGTGAGCCACACTTTGTCATTGTACTAAACAATGTGAGCTTAGTAATCAGGTAACAAGCTTGTCCTGATGGCTACTACGACTGTAATGAATTCAGTTTTCACTAGGCGCATCACATATCTGGCATTGTAACATACTAATTAATTTAGTAACTCTGTACCTTGCTTTTTTTGTATTTTTTTTACTAAGGTTCATCCAAAGCCCTAGAGCCACTCAAGCTAGAGGGTTACTAAATGGCGTGTGTGATATAAATGGAAGTGAAGATTATTAGGATATAATGCATAAGGATTGCCTCTAGACTTGAAGAAGTTAAGATTATAGTGTTCGAAGAAGCATCCACTCAAGAGTCTGTTCCACAAGGTAGCGATTTTTATGAAGATTATTATTATTATTATTATGAAGCTCTCTTAATAGAAGAATAGGTAGAGAATGGAGGTGATTCAAACCTGCAGACATAGTTGTCTTGGTTATAAATCTCTGAATTGGTAGGACTAAAGAATGTATAATAGCTCGTATGTACATGTGCCATGGAAGTTGTGATCGAATAGTGATAACCTCGTGAAAGGGGCTGTAGGGTGAAAAATATGTCATCCCCACGATTTTGAACTTTGTTAAGACTAAAATTTAATGATCTTGCAGACCATTTTTAGAGTAAGATGTTAGGTTTTAATTAATACGGTTCTATGCCAGACAAAGCTTAGGTTAGCAAATACTGATATGCAATAAAAACAATACATTTACAACATTATAAAAAAAAAATGTGTCAAGTACAAGATCGCTTACAACCTATAAAAGCGGTCATCTTATGTGCAGACCTCGATTTATTTAGCTGACACTGTCTTCTTTGCTCGGTGACTGGAACAGCTCGAGAAGAAATTAATGACGTTTTTCAACGGCGAGCAAGGAAATCAACTTGAAAGTAACTTAAAATTTATTTAATACTTGTAAAGTACCCATTAAAAATTATATGATTATCGGAGTATCTGTGTGTTTTATTTAGGATCAAAACGTTTCTACTCAGGACTTCATCTTAAGATGTGTAATATCTATGCGCCCTGTAAAAAGTGTTACACGCAAACATATATATATATATATATATATATATATATATATATATATATATATATATATATATATATATGTGTGTGTGTGTGTGTGTGTGAGAGAGAGAGAGAGAGTCTGTCCTCGGCTTTCGTCATTCTTGTCATCGACGTAATAAATCACACATATACATGTGTACTTCATCCTAAGATGTGTAATATCTATGTGCTCTGTGAAAAGTGATACACGCATATATATATATATATATGTGTGTGTGTGTGTGTGTGTGTGTGTGTGTGTGTCTGTTCTTGGTTTTCGTCATCCTTGTCATGGACGTAATAAATCACACATATACATATGTGTGTATACACGCGCGTGTGTATCTATCTATATGTGTGTGTACGTTTTATGTATGTGTATAATTGAACCGAAAACTCGTACATGTCATGTCAATATGATGAGTTCAAGAATTGTTTGTTAAATTAGTTTTGGCACCGACGTTGGTGCTGGCGAACAATCAAATCACGCTCAAAGGAAAGGTTTTCGTCTGATCATCTAGATTAAACAGAGATGAACATGATCGGTCCTTGGGTGGATGAACGACTGAGAAGATGAGGTATTTTAGGTGAATCACAGGCTTGAGCCAAACTTAGAAAGTTTAGTAAATAGCGAATGCATATTAGTGCATATGTACCTGAGTTACGCGAATATACGCCTCTTGAGAGATTTCACATTAATATAATTCCATTTAAGTTTTAATGATCAATATAGATATTTACTAAGCAAAGAACGATATATGGAGCAGAGATAAAATAAGGATGAAAAAGATTGTGTTACACCAGTCTTCAACAAATGGGAGTTTCCTTGTCCTGAAAATCAACAACCGAAACCCTAGCGTTTTATCTGAATGAGAATAACAACCAGCGATACCAGTGTGAAACATGTAACTATTTTAGCTATCTGTAATATATATATATATATATATATATATATATATATATATATATATATATATATATATGTGTGTGTGTGTGTGTGTGTGTGTGTGTGTGTGTGTGTGTGTGCATGCAAATGATGAAATTATTTTATGCTATAGTCCTTTTTACAACGTTGTTTCATTAATAAAATAGATTTTTTTTAAAGCGTTTCACCCCAAGCAAGTCGGGAAGCCACTAGGACGCAAGAGGTTACAGAAGATTTGTAGCAAGTTCAGATAGAAGTGATAGAAGAAAGGATGAGGAGAAGGATAGTGGATAGATCAACTGGAGATATCGATTGACATTACATTTGAATAGTTGGAGATTATAGCTCTCAGGGAAACTGGAATAGGGAAGGGAGTTCCACAGGCGAGAGGTGCGAGACATGAAGCTACTGGAGTAGAAGAGACGGCTACATTTAGTAGTTTCGACAGTGAAAGGGTGAGAGCGGGATGCCAGCCTCGTAGGGCGCTTGAATTCATGAAGTCTGGGAACCAGCGAATGCCGCTCCTCGGAGCAATTACCATGAACCACTAATATATACGGCCCCACATGTCATATTTCAGGCTAATTTCTAACAGGTCTATTTGGTTTATAATCAATTTATATCTGTTTTATGTAAAACATGTTTAAACCGTCCGAAAATACAGTTTGTTTTTTCTCTCTTTTTAAACAGAAAAGTTATAATAAAATATTTAATAACAGAAAAGTTATTAAAGAATTAAGCAGTAATACAAAACAAATACAATTAAAAAACTTACCAACAGTTTCTCTATAAATCAATTTTCTTTTGGCCTTTGCCTTTTTTAAAAAACATTCTACAATATCTTTTCGAGCATCATCCGATAAAAATTTTGTTTATTGTGAAATTTTTGTTGCAAAGTGAATTTCTTTTTCAGTGTGTTGTTCACAAGTAAAAACATATTTTGGAGAATAAGTTTCCAAAATTCTTTTAGTAGAGTATCTTGTATAGGATTCATTATGTTTTACAATAAATTTATCGGCATAGTCAAATATAACAAAACAAGCACAAACGAACTCTGCCATTTGACTAGATGGAACCGTAAGATCTCCTCGAGAAAGTAAATCAAAGTACTGCTTCTCTATAGCATTATCATCACTATCATGTCTACGATGACCAGGGAACACATTTTTCATTGAGAATGTTTAATTAATTTTTGAATTTTCTCTAATAAAGAAAAAACGGTAATGGAAATTTTTCCAGAAGTAATTTGTAGGCTTGTTGAGTTGTATAGCGTAGTAAGGCATAACGTATTAGTTCTACAAAAAATTGAAGACGACCTTCTGGTTGATAATGTCTTTTTTGCTTTAATTCTTTTAGAATTGAGTATGGTTGTTCTTCCATCACGTTTTGTATGTAGTTTGAAAAAATTTCTATCATACTAAATCTTGTGAGTTTAACATTATGTCCATGTATAAACCATTGTGGTAACGGTATAGGGGTTCCATCGCACTGAAGCTGGACGCAAAAAAATTGGTCAAAGCAAATACATTCTTTTATAGATGGAAGACGTGTTTCAGGGTCAAAGACTATTTTATAAATTAGAATAAAATCCTCATTTTTTTAAAATTCAAAACCGTTAGGACAACACTTTGGTTCTTCCAATTAAGTAAAATTCTTTCGTATCAGCTAAAATTAAATCATGTAATTCATCAGTTTTGACCAGTCGCTGTTTTATTGGCTTTCTGAATTCCCTTATATTCGTCAAAAGAGATGTTTTCATATTTTTTCTTAATGTATTGTAGGTATTGGATGTAAATCTCAATTCATTTTGTTTCGTTTTCCTTTCAAAATAAATTTCTCTTCAAAAGGTTTCATACAGAGAACTGAAATTTTTGTAGGAAATCAGTACGTTTAACGAATTTTATCCATTTTCTACGAGGTCGGATTTTCCAAGAGGAAAAGAAAATGTCGATACTTTTTCACTGTTAGTAACATATCTACTAAAACAGCCAAATGCAACACATTTGTTAACCATTTTTGTTAAACAAAATATCACAACCAACTTTATCATTTAATCTTTAAATGCAATGGAGTATGAGGTACAAAATTTACCTAATATCGTTCATTTGAAAAACGGGTCGTATACTTAACTGAAAATCATAAAAGAGAAGTAACTCACAGCCATTTATAATTTGTGGATTCGTAAAACAAAACAAAAAAAGATGTAAATATGCATTTTAATGTAGAAAACATGTCTAGGGAACTGAAATAACGTCTGTTAAATTCTACGTAATTGTACGTTATTAATTCACGTTCTAAGAATTCAATTTTTAAAGTTACTTCTCTTTTATATTAGCAATTTTCTAAGCGGGCATTTACATGTGTTTGTTTACATTACATCTGCCTGTTAGAATTCAGCTTGTTATGTGACATGTAGGGCCGTATAATACTAGTTGACCATGTTACACTGTATATGATCCTTGGACAAACCTTTACTCGCATAGGCAGATGATTGGATATGGCGGATGTTATCCTGCAACGCATTTGTTAACGCAATATATTAAGTGTTGTAAATGGCCTAACTAAACAAACCAGTTGTCGTTCCATCATATTCCATAGATGTTCAACAGGGGACAAATCTGGCGATTGTGCGGTGTATGGAAATTGTCGATTATCTTGAAGAGCACTTTGATTAGCATGGATATTATGCAAATGATAATTATTCTACTTGAAGAGCACATCACTTTCTTCTTGCAACAATATTAAAAGAACGGACTGAACAATGACGAAGAATAGCATTTTCTTCTCAAACACCAAATATCCAACACCATGGAGTTGGAGCTGTGTCGTGGGTGAATAAACTCTGGAATATGTCACTCATCAGGTTGCATACGCAAACGACGGTCATTTGTACCGGCTGATGTCTCTTTTTGTTGCGTAATCCCTTACTGTCTGTCAAACTAATTGAACTCACATCTTCCAATAAACAAACTATCATCACTGGTCTTTGGCTCGTGTATACTTATCTGTACACATTAGCTTTCTGGCTTATAGAGTAAATGTCAACGCATTGACAGATAAAACTTAAAAGTGTTTCTTTTTTAATTTTTTAAAGCATAAAACATAAGCTCAAGAAGCATAAGCAAAAGCTAAAAAATCATAAAGCATGGCCCCCAAAAACATAGATTACTCGTTGTTTCCACCTGTTTCTCTTGCCTTCAAATACGTCTTTTGAGCGTTAAATTCACCGGGTGATCTTTCCTTGAAATATGTCACAGAAATTCCAACCCTGTTTGTATGATTGTAAGTATCTCCTATCTTGCAGTTTCTATTTTCCTTAAAACGTCGATTTACTCATATGTTCTGTTCATGGTAAGCTGCGTGACGATAAACTACATCCGGCAGCAAGGCCCCTGATCGAGAGATTGTAGGTTTTGAAGAGCGTAAAACCACCTCTTAATTGCTGTTGCACCCTGACCTGAGGTGGTAGCACCTGTTAGGGACCCAAGTATGGGTTCATAGTGAACCGGCAAACAAAACACTATGAAAGTATAAAAATATATATTTTTATAGTAAAAATACCAGCAATACATTTTTATATAAAAAGGACCGACGATACATATTTATAGCAAAATGACAAACCATACATTTTAAAGCAAAATAACCATCAATACAATTTATCTGTAGTTGAAATCTTAATCTGTAGTTATCTGCATTCAAGATACATTTAGTTGAAGTCATAAAATTGTGTTCAGATTATCTAGATTTCGTCATTAAATAACCCATAGAGGTTGATATGTCGATAAACAAAACCAACGAATCAACCAATCCTGCATGTTATTTTCAGAATTTGTTGATAGAATTACGCCTTTGTCATTTCAAGTCCCTGTTGTGCATGGCCGAAGATATTCAAATGATGAATATGTATTAATCTTGCTTCGATCATAGTAAATACAGTCTCAAGCAAAAGTTTTAGGTACTTAGTGTTAAGTGCATTAAAAAGTGTATTTCTTTAACTTGTAATTCTAGATTTAATCAACACCTTAAAGATAAACGAAAAATAAACAAAACATTAATCTAATTTTTATATGCATTTCAAATATATAATAGATAGTATATTTTAGTAAAAACTAAATTAATTTAGAGAGAAAATATTTTTAACACTTATATAAAACTTAGTGAAAAGAGTTTTTAGATCAGTTTAACATCTCGGAACAAATGAAATTAACATTTTTTCAATGTACATATTTTAATGTCAAATGTTATGTGTTTCAATTGAAAAAAACGTTGTTGCTCATTGTGAGGAGAGTAAATTCTTTTTGGGAAATTGCCTCTAATCTAGTAATATCTCGCTGTAGTGTGCAGCAAATTCATAGACAATACTTTGAAAGGCAAGATTTTTCTTATAGATCAAAATCTCGCCGTAAACCCAAATTATCTCAAAGGGAAGAAAGAAAACTCGTCACTGAATCGAAGAAATATCAAGGAAAAACGACCAATCGAATTTAAAATGACTTGCATTTGGCAAATATTCTGGCTCTGAATGCCATTAAACGTTATTTACGACGAAACAACTTATTTGGTCGAATTTCAACCAGGAAACTGAAGTTGACGTCAAAACAAATGAAATTCAAAAAAAAAAAAAATTGTAATCTACTTCCAAATGTTAGTCGTTAGTGACGGACTTGAAAATGTTATTGAAATTTTTTCAAGTATGCGACAATATGTAAAAAAAACTTTCCAATTCACAAATTTCTTTTTAGCGAAAAATACACTACGAAACTGTAAAACATTGCAATTATTCATCAACGTATACTTAAAAATGAATTAAAACTTTTCCTCAAATATATAAATATTTGTACATTTTTCAACACGAATGGTAGGAATTGTCATAATTCGAAGTTAAACATAGATTATTTAAAAGGAAAAGGCATCGTACACTTCAAAATTTGTCTAAACTAGTCCTCTTACTTGAATATTATAGATTATTAGAATATACAAAAGAGGAAAGTGAAAGATACATGTCCAGAAACTATTAAGCTACTAGTTTTGGGAGATCACGAAAACTAAGTGGAGAAATTTTGACCATTCCTTTATATTTATATCCTTCATTATCGAAGAATTTTAGGTATTTTAAGTAATAAAGAAGCTAGTACAAAGTAAGAGATAAATTTTTATTATAATATGCAATATTTGAAAACTTGATTTTTTTATATTTTTATTTAATTATTATACACGCAAAATAAACAGAAATTATTTGACATTAATATGCTCTTTTTTTTTTTTTTATTTATCTCTAAATTTTAGATTATGTCTAGAAATTATTTTCTCAAGACTATATCTTACTCAATCTGTTCAGATCTATCTAATAAGTTCTTTATTGTCTATTGAAGTAAAGTAGGAGCAATGCTTCTCACACTGCCTACACAACACTGATTGTCAGAGTAAAATCAATGAAGTTTAGTAACTAAGAATCCACTGAAAATTCTGCAGAGATATTAAAAAAGAGGAAGAAAAGAAATATTCTTTTGTTAATTACAATAAATAAAATCTGGTACTACAAAAAACTGGTATAAACTGACCATAGCTAGTGTTTATCCATAATCAAAGTTATATTGCCTTGTATAGTTTTCTTCAACTGTGTTATCGCAGAAGATTGGCGCTCAAATGATGGATTCAAGGGGGAAAATTTAGGAATATTTTTCATGGAGAAATTGTATTTGATGAATTATGAAAAACGAAGAATAAAGGGGTTTATTATTATTATTTTTATTTTCTTTGATTTCTGGCGTTTACACCTTTCTTTCCGGGTCCCGCCTAGGGACCTAAGGTTAGAAATAGCATCATGACACTTTCCACTGACAAAAAAAAAAAAAAAAAAAAAAAAAAAAAAAATTACATAGGTAAAGCCCTTCGTAAAATGTGAACTGTACTTGTCAGAACAATTTTTGTATCTCCTTGAGGCATGGACTTCCAGGAATCCCTTCAATTAGTCTACTGCAATCTTTTCCAACCAGTCCTAGGGCTCCAACTACAACAGGGATTGTTGATGTTCCCATATACCACATTTTCGAGATTTCTATTTCAAGGTCCTTGTATTTTGACAGCTTTTGAATATCTTCAAAGATACATTGCAGTCAGCAGGGACTGCCATATCAATAAAGAGGCACCGTTTTTGTTTGTGGTCTTTAATAACAATATCTGGGCGGTTGGCTTTGATTGTTCTCTCAGTGTGTATTGTGTAGTCCCATGGAATTGTAGCAGGTCCTATCTCCGTAACCGGGTCTGAGTGGTGTTTATACCAGTTTCTTTCAGTTTTCTTCCCGTAGAAGTTGCAGATTTTCCAGTGCAGATATTGGCCCACTTCTGTCATGCCGGGTTTTATATTCAGTGGGTGCCAATATCGTGCAACCTGATACAAGATGATCAATCGTTTCTGGATATTTATCACATCATCTGCATTTTGAGCTGACACAATATTTTAGTATATGTGCTTGATAATTCCTAGTTAGCAAGCATTGGTCCTGTGCAGCAAGGATTATTATTATTATTATTATTATTATTATTATTATTATTTCCTTGGATTTCTGTTGTATACACATTTCATTCCGGTCCCAACCAGAGACCTAGGTCAGAAATGGCTTCATGAAATTTTCCACTGATGCTTTTTTTTAAAAGAAAAAAAAACTAAGATCACAGAAATTTTACATGGATAAAGCTCTACGTAATGTGTGAGCTGTACATGTAAGTACAAATTTTTGTATTTCTTTAAGGCATGGGCTACCAGGAATCTCTTCAATGAGTCTATCAGAACTTTTTCCAATCAATCTGAGGGCTCCAAAGTTGTTGATGTCTTTATGTGCCATTATTTGAGATTTCGATTTCAAGGTCCTTGTATTTTGATAGATTTTTTTAAGATATACATTACAGTCTGCGGGACTGCCATGTCAATAACAAGGCACATTTTTTTTTTTTTTTTTTTTTGCGGTCTCTGATCCCGATGTCTGGGTCATTGGCTTTGATTGTTCTGTCTTTATGTATTATAAAGTCCCATAAAATTGTTACTGGTCCTAATTATTAAAATTGCCCGAGTATTTACTAAGCGTAGTCTAGCACAAAACCACAAAATTGGACCACCCAGTAAGGATCGAACTTACTATATAGTAGCAATATTCTGCTTGATACCACTATTCCACATAATGCGCTCTCTTAAAGCTTATATGTATACATATGTATATGTATACATCAAACTTCAGGTCACAAGAGTGGGTCACCTATTGAAGATAAAATTTCCTACATACGAGTGTAAAAATATAAATAATATGGCTGATAGGTCCGAGATTCTGTCTATGGTGTATATTTAGTGAGCCACATTAAGACAGACCAACTTTGAAGAAGGAAAAACAAAACGAACTAATATTTCTTTACAAGTTACGTGAAAACTTCAAAGTACAGAATTTGTTTATCTCAACCCAGACATTGAAACCTAGACCTCAGTGTTTAGAGTCCTAATTTTTAACAACTAGCTTGTCCCTTTTGACTCTGAATGCTGGATCGTAGTTTTTATATGCTGCCATTCCTCTTTGTTAGTTGAATGATAAACATGTGATAAACTTTGAGAATTTGCACAATATGCTTCTCAACTTCTAACACACTCCCACTCATAGCTGACGAGATTTGAGCTCAAACGGCGGAGTTGAAGGAAGTGGTAAAGGGATTGTAACGTGTGGGAGGATTGATCAAGGGTCGGGGAAGAAGGGGGTTTGGGGATTTCCCCTAGTGTTTAGACATATCGAAGCAACGTGTTTGCACATTGAAATGTGAGTGCTTTTGGCTAATTAGTTGACTGTCGACTGGCTCTTGATAAACGCTATTTACACCAATTTCGTAAGGTAAATATTCCACGCGTACAGATTTACTGACTGAGAAGAGCGGGTAAGAGCCTGTAATTGGGAGTAACGGAGTTTTCAGGTTTGTCTTTTCTGAAGGCAATTGTATAACATGTTTTGCTTACTACCAAAAAGACTACACAAGCGAGGAATCATGTCAAATAGGAAGAATATACTACGCCAATATTCCAAGTAAGAAGACACTGCCTGCTTGTTTTGAAAATCATACTTATTATAAGACTCAGGTTGTGTGTGTGTGTGTGTGTGTGTGTGTGTGTGTCTGTACGTTTATATATTGGATCGGATTTCCTACATTTTTCAACCGATTTCAACAAAACTTCACAGGACTACGTAAAATTACCTTGTGGTGGTTCTGACAGCGGCCAAAAATTGGAAAAGCACAATTGTTTTTGCACGAAATCAATTTGAAAACAATTAAGAGGCATCAATTTCGCGGAATGAAAGAGGGACAACTCATATCGAGTTATACTTATAAAACCCAGGTTGTTTGTGTGCATGTATTCGTTTATATATGGGATCGGATTTCCTATATTTTTCAACCTATTTCAACAAAACTTCACTTTTTTTTTTTGGCAGGTAGTGTTTCTTATTGTCTTGCACACTTTTTTCTTTATTTTTATATTTATGCAGAATGCTTTAAAAATTCCATTTACAAGACAATTGTTTATAATAAAATTCTATTCAATCGGTAGACTCATAACGATTGAAAACAATGTTTTTGTTTGAGTTTGGGTTTGACCAATTCATAAAAAAACAAAAACAAAAAACTAATTAAGACACGCGTGTCCGTCAGCCTTAAGCAATAAACTTTGTCAATTTTATTTTTCAGTCTTTATGATGGTCGATACTTGATCTATCTCTTACTGTTACATCCCCGAGCAACGCTGGGCTCTACTGCTAGTCAATACATAAAAACGCAGTTTTTACCTGGTCTCGAACACTTATCATTGGTAATGGCAAATACACAGCTCTCTAAATATTTTAAAAACTTATCTGAGATGATCACAAATCTAATAATTTCTTCAAGAAAGATTCGGCTTATCTCTGGGATCATCTATTAGTGTTGTCCTTTCCTGCCTTTTTCTAGAAATGTTAGAGTTCTAAAACATCCACTTATCTAAGATACGTAGATGATGTTCTTTCAATTTATCCTTACAATAAAAATTTACCAGACATAATAAAGAAACGTAATAACGTAGAACCAACCATCGAATTGAAACATGAATTTGAAATAGAAAAACTTTATTTTTCCTTGAAATGTTATTAATACGTAACAATAACGAAATAGATTTTTAGAGTTTACCACAAACCGACTAACAAAAATGATCTAATTAATTTCTATTCCCACAACAGTCATAAAATAAAATCAGGACTAGTCATAGGATTCTACCTCAGATCTCTTAGAATAGGAAGCCCAGAAAATCTAGGTGAAGAAGAGAAATACATTGAAAAAACATTTAGACTTCTTCACTATATATATATATATATATATATATATATATATATATATGTGTGTGTGTGTGTGTGTGTGTGTGTGTGTGTAAATATATAGAAAATAGGAAAGAACTCATTAGGTAAATAATCCAAAGTTCTTTAGTATTTTTGTTATTATTTTTTTAAAAAAATAGTGCTCGATACAGAAGTAGAGCATAAATTTTAAAAATTTCGCTTGAAGATAGAACAGGGCTTGGTACTTTAATTCAATTTAATTCAAATGATTATATTGAAGTTTTCGGCTCTTGTTTTGAAACATGAGAACTCTTATGTAGCGTTTGAATCATATTTTTTTAAATAAATAATATATATATATATATATATATATATATATATATATATATATATATAGGTTGATAATATTAGTGGTAAATATACACATACATATGCAATCATATATCTAAAATATATAAATATATATATATACATACATACACATACATATATATTTGTATAAAAAAAATTCCAAGAGGATAGAATCCAGGTAGAACTCAATGTCCAGGACAGAGTAAGGATATAATAAAAAGGTTTAAACACTAATATTCCATGGTCATAATTTATTCCATTGGAATCGTAAATATGATCCAATTCATCAGACCTACAAATTCAAAAAGAAAACAGAAAAAACAACTCCGGGAATAAAAACTAAATTTTTTTTATATTTTTATTATATATATATATATGTGTGTTTGTATATATGTGTGTATATGGTATGTGCAAAAGATCTGAGTTTCCTTTATTGAATTTTCGACACTGAATGCATAAAAAATTGTTAAATCTTAGAAATAGTTGCATCTACCCAATACGAAAGGCAAGCCTGGAAAATGTCTCGAGAATTGATCGCTGACTTTCATTTAATTTGGCAAATCTACTTCGTATGTGTGGACACTCTTCTACGGGTTACTCTGTCGGTAGTGAAACACCACTGAGTGATCTTATATACTGTGTGGTTTGACTTATTCAACTTGGCAATACGCCTGCCCGTGCGGTTGTTTTTGACAAAACATTGCTTAAGCCAGGTCTGTCAACTCCCTACAGTTCAAATTTGGCTTCTTACGACTAACATCATTGTTGAAACGCTGTGTGCGAGATTAAGGAGAACGCAATGAAGCAGCTGATGGAATTCCCGAAATAGGAACCTGCAGACTTCTGAAAAGTGGAAGGCACTCTGGGAAAAATGTTATACCCAAAGAGGATTATTTTAAAGGTACCATTACCCATGGCAGGCTACACGTCCGTTAATATTAAATGGCTGGATACTCACCGGATACGCATTATATATTATACACTGAAATAACTTCGTCTCATGTATATTTGCCTTGTAGCAGAATTAGTTATGTATTTCTTACTTGTACCAGACGTTGGCGTTCGAAACCTTGTAAAAAATCAAAGCGTTTCTGTGTTGATTTTCCGAGCAGGTAGACACTTGCCTCTTGGAAAATAGACGTAACAGGACCTTTCTACTCAATTTGTAGTAGAGCCGTACTAAGATGGAAAAATTATTAACAATTTCATAGAATTTACAAAGAGCCAATATAGTTATTTGCTACGTGAGAGGAGATAAACTATAAGAAACCCATGGAGGTTCGAATACACAATTCATATTAATAATGATCTTAACCAATTTGTTAAACACTACAAAAAAAAAAAAGATTCGATCCCGCCAAGGCTCGGTACATAAGCACACAGATACAAACACCGACACACACACACACACACATATATATCAGTGAATGAAATAGTTTAACACGAAAATAGGAGTTCAACTTTGATCTGAATTTTTCATCGTATAAAGTTCTATGAATGTAATTATTTACACGTGGAATGCATTGACAATGAAGGAACTCATGCTGTAAATTCATATTTGCTAACCAAAATAAAAGCTTTTAAATCATTAAGACGCATATTTATTGATATACGCATATATATATATATATGTGTGTGTGTGTGTGTGTGTATTTAGGCATCCTATCTTCATTCAAACATATTTCATTCAATAATATAGACATATTATGTCTATTTATTTTTATAATAATCCTTTCTAGTTCGCTAATCACTTTCTTGATGTTAAGAGGAAATTCAGCAAGGAAGGTGCCATAGTTTTTTCCTACACAAGTACTTTCGATCATCCTTAGGGGTGAATTACAGTTACAATAAGATTGTCTTTGCAATTCACCCATATTTGAATGAATATACATACATACATGCACACACACACACACACACACACACACACACACATACATACATATATATATATTACACCCAAGGTGCTATTCAAAAGTTTTTTACATCTGAATTCGATAAAATTATCCAAATAACAACTTTCTAACTTTTTGTTCAAAATAGTTACTTTGTATACAGCGATTCCAACTGTTTTTCCAAGATTTCATTCTTTGCTGGAAAAGAAAAGTCAGTAACTTATCGTCTTAGACCCTTTATCTATGATCACCTAATTTTTTTTTAATCATTTCATCAAAATCAAGGCGATAAAGCCACTAAGACGTAATAAGTTACTGGGAGTGAAATAAAATGAGAAAACGTTAGTGAGGAGAAAGAACAATAAAAAAAAAGCTATCAAAAAGAAAGAAGATGGTGAGTGAACGGTCTTAGTTCAGATGAAAGCCACAAGCTGGAAGAGAGTTCTATAGGCGAGAAGTGCGAGATGAGAAGCTATTAAAAGAGAAGTTATGCTTACATCTAGCTAGTTCAACAGTGAGACCGAGCTGCCTATCTAGTACACGGGTACAAACACAGATACATGTACACATATATCTTGTCATGACATAGGTTTGCGAATGCAAATTTAGGAGGGTTTTACACGTCTGTTGTGGGATTACACGTAGATATTAACGCCGACATGATGGAGGTCTGATTTTTTTCGCATCACTTGCAGGAGGGAGTTCGGCAGCCGACGTAGACTATTTTTCCCCATTCTTTTTCAAAAACATAACAAGGGGGAAGATTGCTTGATAGATTATGTGTCATAAATCCATAGGATTTGAGGGCTCCTTCAGTGATATATATATATATATATATATATATATATATATATATATATATATATATATATATATATAATGAATTACTGAAAAGTTTTCAGACCGAGCAAGAAGCTTTTGGCCATTTGGTATTTTCAGCAGCATCCTCATACATGTTTGAGTGTTTTTTTCTGATATATTTAACAATAAAATAATGAATTAATTTAAGCAAATTTAAAATTTCTAATAACTAAATTAGATTTAAAGTTAATCTGTGCAGTAACTTAAATTAATTATTTTCTATCTCTCTTTCACTCCCCCACACACACATAAACGAGGTTACTCATGTTTTTCCAACAGAGCCCAGCTTGCTCTGAGATTGTTGATGTTTAATTACGAAACATACTGAGTGCTTATGACTGTTTTCCCTAATGGCTGTAATTTCCTAATCTTGACATTTTATGTTAACGTATGTCACTACAAGTGGGATACACTACCACATCTTTATAAGACCCCTTGTCGAAATTGTATGCATTCACTAAGCTAATTATCATTAAAGTGCAGATAAAAAATATCAATAAAAATTATCATTAAATATACCATAGAATAAAACTAAAATTATCATCTATCTACAAGCAGTTTTTAAGTATTTTGTGATATCATATATAGGATTTAATCGGTAAATCTTCTTAAAAAAATCACAACTCTTTACCTTACTGTTATGATGTTGATTTGGGGTTAGTAGAGACAAACGCCAAATAACACGTAACAATAAAAGGGTTTTAATAGGTTGGTAAAAAAGGTACAGAAATCGCCTGAGTAGTCAATAACTAGCTCAGCTAAGAACTTTTCTGTCTATCTATCTTCTCCATGTCAACTGACATGCCACTATTTAAAGTCTTTGTTCACAGACGCAGACAAGTTCATCTTCAAGAGGGGTGGTAGGTTTCCGACACAACATTTACATATATTCTTTCAGCAAAAGAAAAACTGAAAGAATAATCACGGGTTTGTATTTTAACACCAAGTGGATTTGAATCTGGTTTTGCTTACTTCTGCCCACTTACTTTACTGATGGTCCACCACTCCACCTGATTAGCTAGAGTTATTCTTGGTATTAACAAACTAAATATTTTTATAGAGTTACAAAAAAAATTAATGATTAAATACCGAAATTGGCATTTGTTTCATCAATTTTCGACTCTGATTCTGAATGTTGTACATTGAGAGTTAAGTAAAGGGATATTGATTAGCAATCATATTAAGCATTACTGACAAAATAGTGTACAAATACAATTTGAGGTAGTGTTTGTTATAGAAATGCATTGTAAATGATTTTTGTTGTTTTATAACAGTGGTTTGCTGTAAATCGTATTACTATAGAAATGTAAATAGTATTACTATTGAAGAAAGTAGAATCTGTCAGTTCTCAGGAACTGACCGAAAAAGTCTGTTACGTTATAATTCTAATTATTATTTAGGATCTTCGTATTTAAAACAAATATCTGCTTTTTTTTTTCATTTATACATGTGGAACTCCCTTCCCTATTCCAGTTTCCCTGAGAGCTATAATCTCCAACTATTCAAATGTAATGTTAATCGACATCTCCAGTTGCCTTGATCTATCCACTATCCTTCTCCTCATCCTTTCTTCTATCACTCCTATCCGATCTTGCTCCAAATCTTCTGTAACCCCTTGCGTTCTAGTGGCTTCCCGCCTTGCTTGGAGTGAAACGCTTAAAAAAAATGTCTTCAGAATGACGTATTCCCAATCAAGGGGATTATTATTTACTTCTGGTGTTGTGCGATTCAAAGATGAAGCATTATGGTACATAATTTCTTATTCTTTTTAAAAAAAATTACAATCATTTCGTTGATTTTTTTATTCTGAAAGTTCTGGACGTACAGTTGTTAAATTAATGCATTTCTTGTCATATGCGCATTTTTCCTCTCAAGTCGTTTTTCTAAAATCATCATGTACATTATATGCCAAATGTAATGATTTATGATAGTTAAGATGGCGGACCCAAACATCACTGTTCCCCAAAGTGGCTCCGATATAATTCCAGAATGAAACAAGATATTCTAAGTTTAAAGCAGAAATACAGTATTACTTAATCTCAAGTAGCTCAAAACAAAGTTTTAATAGTTTCGATGTTGTCACCAATACGGTGTAGAATAAAGTCGGAATCAAATCTTACTTTATAATAATAATTTCGGTTGCTTAAACTTTTAGGGCGTTGACAGATGAAATGAAAAGTGCCCAAATAGGAGAGTTCAGGTCTCGTTCGAAAGTACTTGTTTTTTTGTTTTTTTGTTTTTTTGTTTTTTGAAATGACGACCGAGGAAGAAATCGGCTAAACATTATGATAAATAAACAAAAGAAAGAAAGAAACCTAAAATCATGCGTCAAAATCACTTTCTGTTTATGGTTTTGTCAGCGAATTTGAAAAAAAAAAGTCGATTTTTTATAACATTATCAAAATCTTGTAACTTGAAATGCTGAATGATTGACCTACAGACGCATCTAGATATCTGAAAATAGAACATAGACGATGATTTTTTTTCTCTTTTGATTCGTCTGAGAAAAAGAAAAATAATACTGTCAATTCTTTTTCTCTTCTTTTTTATCAGACTCCATTGTTATTGGAAATTAACTAAGAAAAAGAACGAGGAAGAGACAAGATATAAAAAACATACAGAAAATAAAATAAAAGGGAAATCAGACAAAGGAAAGAAAACTAAAAAAACAACTGATATTTTCTAAGGTTAACTTCGTCTAGCCAGGTTATGGTTGTAGAAAGATATCGTTCCCATTGGGAAGATCTCACTTGTCTTGAAAATCAGCATACACAAATCCTAGCTCCTCATGTATGCAAGAACAAGAAAACTCTCTCTCTCTCTCTCTCTCTCTCTCTCTCTCTCTCTCTATATATATATATATATATATATATATATATATATATATATATATATATATATATATATATATTATAAAAAAAAAAGGAAGAACAGTAAGATATGTAATCCGGTGTTCTTATTGATATTTTTATTTTACAAAACAGTGCTCAATGTAAATTTACAGAGCATAACTATTATAAATTAACTTTAAATAAATAAATATTAATAATATTATAATTATTATTATAATTATAATATATAATATTATAATATTATTATTAATAATAATAAATAAATATTAATAAATTTTCATTGCTACACAGGAATTACCATGTTTCAAAAATTCCTGTGTAGTGATGAAACCATATTTTTAAGTCAGTTAATTTATATATATATACATATATATATATATATATATATATATATATAGAGAGAGAGAGAGAGAGAGAGAGAGATAGAAAGAGATCATGAGTAAGCTTAGTCTGGTAAAAAGCCAAAATGGAGAGAGTCTATCTTGAAAATCAGCATTTAAGATCTTGAATTTCACTTAAGCTCTAACACCGATATCTGGTTGAAGTTGAAATTTAAACTGCGAATCAAGATTGCACAATATCACCCTATGGTAGGCGTCTAATCTATGATTGAGACAGAAAAATGTAAGGACAATTACCAAATACATGCATCATAAGAATGTTAGCGAAGAGACTGCTTTATAATGTATCAAAAGTGACTTCGCACGCAAGCTGGGAATTCCTGGCCTATCTCAGCTTACTTCACATAACAGCGAATATTCTGCAGCCATCTATTATTTTTTGTACATCTTATACCTTTGAAAGCATAAAGAACATTAGTAGGTATTTCCATGGCAAAATGATGTGTATCAATATAAACGCTCGAAACTTGCAGTGTGTTAATTTTTATCGTAATAATTAGTGTTATTTGTAAGAAAAATGAAAAAGTCTTATATAAAATTTGTGTTCAGTGTACAGGACTGGAGATTTTTGTCTTTGAAATGTCTTTCTCATTATCAAACGTTCCATTTTTCTCTTCCTGTAGTATTGTATTATTTTTGCATCATTCTTTCATTATGATTCGAATTACTTGAAATGTATTTGTTATTAACTTTTTAAAATTGCTATTTATGTTTTCTGACTCTCAAAAACAAACAAAACATCAGATTTTGAAGTCACTGGTATTAAATGATACGACTATCAAATTTTCGTACAGAGAGTATTTGACTTATGTTAGAACTGACTTAAGGCGAGGTCAGAACGGAATTCGGGGTTCACTAAAAGTAGAACATTGCAGAAAGACATGGAGAAGCAGGAAGATTAGAAACATAAAGTAATATTGAAGAAACTAATGAGACGAAACTTTTTAGCGACGTATGAAGCTGCAAAAGTGAAAATAATAGAGAGTGGAAAATGATCGATGCCAGGAGGGAATTCAAAGAAAAAAAGGCAAGATAAAAATATTTAGTGAACTTAAAGCAACATAACGGTAGGAAAATGATGTTTATAAACTCTTTCAAGTAGGCAGAAACTGCTGTTTTAGAAACAGCCTACGGATTCTTGGCATTTACCTGGATTTGATTATTCATCT
>CAHIKZ030001113.1:625000-687500 GCA_903632075.3 Acanthosepion pharaonis
TATTTGAGTAAACGCTCTTTTTATTTATTAAACATGATGTTTATTTTCGTCTTTTGGCCTGAATATTCGAAAAAATCTCATTAAAGAGTCGGTCAAGGCACGTCAAATCTAACTACGTTTTCCCTCTGTCTACTGGGGACGCAGGTTCGAATCCTGCCGGAAAGCGCATATTCTTCTTTAAGTTGTTTTCGAATGTTCAGGCCGGTAGACGAAAATAAATAAATATATTGTTAAATAAACAAACGGAGAGTCTACTCAAATAATAGCATCCACTAAAAATAATGTTTAAAGTGATAAATATATATTCTCTTTTATACAGATAGATAATGTGAACATCAACGCTGCATGGTAACTGTCAGTTTTACGCTTCAATGGAATCTTGGTCTGAAGATAGCATTAAGGTGTGGAACTGACAGTCACCATATAGTGTGTAATCCCTATGTCCACCTTGCTTATATTTATAAACTTTCTATCTCCGATACTGAACAGTCTCCCTTTATAAATATAATCGCTTTTAAACAATACTCTTTCTCTCTCACACGCACACACAGATATATATATGTGTGTGTGTGTCTGTGGGTGTGTGTGTGTGCGTGTGCGTGTGTGTATGTGTGTGTGTGTGTAGAGAGAGAGAGAGAGTGAGAGAGAGAGAGCGAGAGAGAGAGAGAGATGCAAAAGTGAATCAGTAAGTTCACAGTTTGATACGGAGCTGATTATTAGCCTGAAAAGGGGATACTAGACCTGGTTTCTTTAATATTTCCCCTTTTCTAGCGAGATTAATGCTCGACAAGCGTACATATACATTTTAGATCAAAATAGAATTCTTTTCATTTTTCATTCAAAATACTCAAATTTTAGGAATACGTTTTCACAGCATCGCCCACGTGACGACAACGTGACCATGTTTTAAACAGAGCGCTGATCTTGTAAAACTTTCAGTTATTTGTTTGGATAAGTCTTGTTCTTATGTACATCGTCTTTGTCATGTTGAATTGATAATGTTAATTATATTTTATGAATATGTCCTGAAGATGGTTTATTAGACCGAAACGTCCGACGTTGACATATTAACATTAAAACAGCATAATTGTATATAAGGATTTTTGTTTGTTTTTTCCGTATATTTTTCTTCATAATGTTCTATGTATATGGCTAAATTAAGTGCACTGACACGTATGGATATTATGTTGAAAAAGAAACTGTTGAATTATTAGTGTACTTATCTAATATTAAAGTAAACCTTTTGTCATTGGTCAGCACATAATACAAAACTCCGCCAAAATCGATCTCCAGTTTTATGAAAAAAATAATTTAAAAACATCTTAAAATCTCAATGCATACGTGATTAGATATGGCTATTAAAGAAGTATGCAAATTACTCAAATAAAAACAGTAGAAAAATCTTTGTAAGATATGACTGGATGAAAACAAATATATTGAAAGAGATGCTAATTACTAGTTTGAACACAAGACCACACGTATGGAGTACCCAGTGAGGATCTTTAAATCCATTTTGCAGACCATTACAGTGATTTGGCACCCACACTCTGTTGGAAAAAATAGTGAAGAAGAAATGCTAACAAGGAAGCATATAAATGAAGAATTGCTTAAGTAAGAGAGAAAATATTTGAAAGAGAAAAAAAAGAACGGTGAAAATTGTGAGGAAAAATTAAAGTGTGTCAAAATCTTTCTAAAGAAAGAAATTGTCGTCAGGTGGCGTTGTAAACAATATGGTTTGAATCTAATCAATAGATAAATGCAAACTATGGCGCCTTCAAATATTTCTAGAGGCCCTTGCAATCTGTCATCAGATGTTTCTGTTTTACTTGTAATTTATCAGATTTTTTTTTACTTATTTTATGATTTTTCTTTAATTTATATTATTCATTATTATTTTTTTCATAAACCTAAGTAATGAAAAAGTCCATGATAAAAAAATATATATATTGAGATTTAGTAAGCACAGGATAATGTAGCATAAAACGATAGGTGTAAGGCACCCAATAACCAAAAACTTTTTAAAGTGCAAAACCGACTCTCCTAAATAAATAAAAAGTGCAAAAACAATTCCACGGCAATGTACCTTTATCTATTAATTTGATCTCAGTGTGAGGGAACGCAAATGTAGGTATCTATTTCTCACACGAAACCCCTTTTCCACAGACACAACGGTAACTTTATAAGCAGTGGATCTTATTGATTATAGGGTTAGTAAGCGATCATAGAGTAAAGGTGCGATTAGTCTGACACAAGGACTCAAATGCCAAACACTCAGTGAGGATCGAACGCATTAAATCATTTCGAGACTAGATTTATAATTATTCCTTGTTATTTACTAAGCCAAACAAAACCATAATTGTGGAACACCCAATGAGAGTTTAATCCACTGCGATGGTCTGAAAGTCATTTACTCAAATCCCAGTTCATCAGCATGGCGCCCAAATAGTTATTTACTAAGCATAGTATAGTTGATCATTCGGCCACGAATGTGAGATATCTAGCGGGGGCTGAACGCACAAAAGTTGTTAATAGTCTGTTCAGCTATTAGTCAAAGACTCAGTTCCCGACATTTCCTTCTTCTTCATCTTATATATCGTTCAGAGATTTTATTTCGCTGTTCCTTCGCTGAAAGTACTGAGATAATTTCAACTAGACTTTGAACATCTCATAAATTTCTTCGATAAATTGTCAATTGGAAACTTTAAAAATGTGTTGTTTTGGGGAAAATTCTTTTTCTATGCACAAACACCCAAAGCGGAAAAAGTAAAAGAAACATCTCGTGATAGAATTTTTCTTTGAAAATCTAAGAATGGTATTTTTTTTTTATTTTGTTTTTATATTATGCCATAAAATATATGGAACTTCAAGCTTGAATATTTTATATGAGGTAGTGCGGAAAGTCACATACTCTTGTTCAGTGGAAGAAACGGACTAGCAACAAAAAGGTGAATAGACTGGAAAGTATTAAGTCATACGAAATGTTCACGAAACATGAACTTAAAATAAATAAGAACAATCTACCCAGTAGACTAAATAAAGAGTCCGGTTCAAAATTCTGAGAAATGTTACCAATTACGGCAGACACCTGAAGAAGGCCGCTGAGCAGAACGGCTAGAAGGATATTATTATTATAACGAAAATGAGTATACGAGTTCGAACAGGAAGATATATTATAAGATATATGCTCGGCCTCCTGGATCACGTCAGCTTTTGTAGACAATTCTTACTTCTTCTGGGCCTTTTCTTTACGAAAATAAGGATGTATCTGAGGATAAATCACCCTATAAGCCGGATTTTATGTATATAGCTAATATCAAAGAGACTTTCGTTAATAGAATTGGATATGCTTAATTAAAAATAAACAAAAAAGAAATTGTACATCTGTGCACCAGAAATCTAATATTAATGATATGATCAAAGACGGAATTTCTTATAGTCAGGAACATGACGTGATCAAAAGAGAACATGATCCCATACGGAATTACGTGACAAAGAATACGCCATCAAGTGCTGATATGGATTTGACCATGGGACGCATATGTTATGAGACTAGAATGCATTTGCTCCCGGGTCTTTTTTTGTTGCCTTAAAAAGCAGTCAAAAATCGTCACCATATTTCAACTCCTCATTTCTCTCTCTATTATGCATCCGAATGAAATTGGGAAAGCCTAGGAGGCTATCATCTGCTGAGGGTTAATTATATTATTTTTTGTACTGGAACTACGGCATATTTGGCTGATGTATAATCTCTTTATATAGCATTAGGTGCGTGACAATAAACTGTTTATTATTAAAATAGCTTCGTGTGACACAGGACCAAATGAGAAACTGAGATAAAAATATTGTGTTGCATCAATCTTCCAAATGGGGAAGGTCTGTAAACCTTGTAAATCACCATTCCAAATTTTGGCTTTTAACTGGTCTCCTCAGTATTTAGATGGGTAACCGCTTGGAAATACCAGGGGTTGTAAGCTTGGATATGCAAGTGATGCAACAGCTCGGAATTGGAAATCGGAGTGCCACGTTATCATTCCATTCAGGTTTGTTATATTCACTTAAGCGCAAATACCACCTCCACCTCCCAGCTATGGGTTAATTAGTAAAATTTGTATTAGTAAATCATTATTATCTCAAAAAATTATTACACTCTAAAAAAATATATTCTGGATTTAAATAACCTACAAAAGGTTGATAAACCGTAAAAAATCAATCAATCAATTTAACTGGGCTAGAAAACAAATATTTACTTCACCATGCAGTTCATCCAAATTTGTAAAAAAGGAGCTTGTCAGAGAGCCATGGTTAACAAGCAGATTGGCAAACGATTATCTAGTGTAGTGAGTCATGTTGCTTGGCCCCTTCATGAAATTTAGAGCGAAAATTAATCATCCGTCCTGATTGCACTGAAAGAGGAAAGATCAAGTTCAAGCATTGATACCAGAGGCGTCCCAAATGTGAATGTGTCAAGGAAACTGGAAAATTTGTGGCACCGACGGTAATATAAGCGTGCGCAGTTATACATTATTTGTGACCTTGTGTCAAACCTATCATTGTTAGGAGGAAGCTAAATGGTCTACAGTGAGGCCATCAACTGTTATGAACAGATGTAAAACTAACCTAAGCTTAATAAATATTACGAGTAAGACGCTTTTTGTACCTATCTTGTATGCTAGGAAATAGCATCCGTATTAGTACCTACTCTCACTATCAATGGAATAGGGTATTGTATGTATGTATAACTACGGGAATTTCTAGATCAAAAACAATTTAAGATATCAGTGTTTAAGAGAATTATGAAGCTGTTTCAGTTCTTAGTGTGGTTAACTAATATCAGAAATTGTAGAAACTCGAACTCAATTTTACAAGAACACCTGTTTTTTAAACTAAAGGCAAAGAAGCATCAATGAACTTTGTTAGGGACTTCGGTTCGTGCTGGATACCCAACTGTTGCGACATTGTGTCGGGATAAACCAAGCTTATAAATATATACATTAAAAGAAATGTACCTACCGTAAAGGTATGATTAGCAAACTAAACAGGCTGTTAATCTTATAAGTTTGATCCTTTCTCGTTACCTCACTGCTATGATTCTGTGACAGATAAGTTTAAAACTTGATGAACATCTTTAGTAGCACAGAAATGTTTATGATATATTATTTTGCATGATTTTCAATTAGGAAAGAAGATACTATTAGCTCTATGAAAATGTTCCCAGCGTACATTTGAAAACTAATTTGGCATCTTCTGTATTCAGCATTCCTTTATCCTGGGATAGATTGTTGATTTTGTTTAGCGGCATATCAGCCTCTATGGGTTATTTAATGCCGAAATCTGAATATTTTGAACAAAATTTTATGGCTTCAACTAAATATATTTTGAACACGATTGTATGCCTTTAACTATAGATAAAATGTATTGTTGGTTATTTTGCAATAAAATGTATTGTTGGTCATTTTTCTTTAAAAATGTATTGTTGATAATTTTACTATTAATATATATTGTTGGTAATTTTACTATAAAAATGTATTTCTATAATTTCATAGTGTTTTGTTTTTTAGAGGAGTTCCCTATTTGCCCATAACTTGGACCCTAAAAGATGCTATCACCCCAGGTCAGGGTGGATCTGGGAACAATAGCAATTAAGAGGTAGTTCCACGTTCCCTCAGTCAGAGGCCTTACTGCCAGATGTAGTTTATCGTCATGCCTAGAACTAACCCGAGATAGAAAAAAACAACCGAATCGAAAAAGATTATTGACAAAACCTATGGAGGTGCTCCGGGTGAAAGCGGTACGTGTTGTGAATGGTCTGTGTAGTTCAAAAATTGTGCCAGACTCGATTCAGTGAATATCTATATATTTTCTAATACAAAGGTTATAAATATTCGCATATCCATTTGGTACTTCATTTCCGCGATCTTGTATCAAACTAAACCCATTAAATATCTATATTTTTCATAATTCATGTTATAAATAATTACATATTAATTTAAAGATATGGGAGGGGGTGCTGAAAAGTTCTCAATCCGACTCCAAGATTTCATTATTTTGTCAATCGAAAGAACTTTCAAGTGTCAATTTGCGGGATCCTTGCGCTTATCGCTGAATATCATTGACTGGACCATGTCAATGATATAAGTAGTATTTTTAAGTGTTGAACCCCAGGCTGTCATGAAATTTCTGTTCTTGTAGAAGAAAACTTCAAAGGAAATCAATGAGTGAGCGATGCAAACATTAGTTGACAAGTGCTCATCATGTTCAACTGAAAAGAAGTGATGTGCTGATTTTCACTGTGGAGATTTTGAGACGGTGCATCATGAGATCGGACACCTTCAACGGTGTCAAATTCTGAATTTGTTTATCATATTCATGACTTAATTTCGACCGATCGACAAAAGTCAGTCAAAAGAATTGTTTAGACACTACATATATTCAGGGAATGCGTTGGGTCTGTAATTAATGACCAGTTCGTTAGGCAGGAACTGTCACATATGTGGATGCCAAAACGTTTGAATGCCGACCAGAAAAAATATTCAGTGGACATTGCCAAGTTTGTTTCATTAGTATTTTCAGCGATCTTTTTATAATTATTTTTGAATGATTTGTCACTTGATGAAACATGGTTATGTCACTAAAATATTTGCAGTGTTAGCACTCGGACCCTCTACAACGGAAGAAAATCAAACCCCAAAAGACAATAGGAAAGGTTATGACCAAGATTTGCAGAAATAAGAAAGGTATTTTAATGTCTGATTATTTCTAGAAGAAAATCAAAACCCAGGTCATACTTTTTATCTTCTGAGTTCAGTAAAGATAAAAAGTATGACTTGAGTTTAAATAACCCTAACTTTAACCCTGATGATTTGTTTAATTCTGAAAAGACGGCAGATGTCGATAAAGATTTTAAGAATTACTCAGCTATGTCCATTGAAGATCCTTTTGACTACGATATGTGGGAGGCTTGCACAAAAATTATCACTGATACGAAACATCCAGGTTGTTTGAGACGATTTTTTGGTTACTTATCCCAAGAGAGTATAAAAGGAATCGATTTGAAAGCTACCACCCCTTACCACTTCAAAGTCCAGATTGGCTCAATTACCGAATAAATCCAGACGTGCAAAATGTTTCAGAAAGCTGATGATTGATCTGTTATTTTATACTGATAAGTTAAAAGATTTTAATTATCGCAAAATCATCCCTTACTTCTATTTGGCCTTGTGTAGAACAAAGCTAATATTAGTAAATCTCAAGTCGCTGAACGTTTTTCTTCTGGTTAAATATAGAGAAGGCTGTTGCCTAAATTTTGAACCTACAGTCATCGAATGGTATTTTCATTTTCTTTAAAGTTGCTCTTTAATGTGTTCATGCTTATACAGACATAGATTTTACAAGTTAGTGGCAGATTTTACAAGCAATTTATTGTAAATGGATATTTAGATTTAGTTCAGAAATTAAAGTAGATTAGTCCAATGAAATAAGTGACCAGTTCATAATACTGAGAACAAAAAATATACCAGATATAAAATGTCCAAAATAATTGGATAATAGATAATTTTTAGTTTTGACCCGGTGGAAAGCAAACAGAAAGACAAGATCTTAGGAAGGAAACATCTGCAAACAAAGCAAAATGGCATTACGTGAAAAGGGTTGCATTATCTTCATTAATATAAAAAAATACATTATCATTGTTATTAAGAAAAAATATAGCCGATTTTTAAAACAGTATAATAATCGGTTAGGAAAGATGTCAATTGTCGAGTCTGAGGCGAAAGTCATCAGATAAAATAGTGATAAAATATTGAAACAAGCTTAAAAATGCATCCAGATCCTCTGTTGAGATTTTCAATAAAAAGAGATGTCATACAGACTATTTCAAAATTCGGCTCTGTCTCATTGGACAGAAATGTTTTAGGCGCATGCGCTAAAATAGACATTTTATTTTCTCAACATTTTTAGTCTGGACATGAAAATAAATAAAGAGAAAGAAAGAATTCGTATAAACTTTGTAACCTTACAGTTGAAACAACTGAAAGAAAAGAAAGAATTTGTAATTTATTTAGCCTCGCAATGAGCAAAAGATAAAAGATACTATAAAAAAAATAAGGACCAAAGTAATTTCACCAAAACATTTTTCTAGCATCAACAAATTTTGTAGTGGTAAGACATTTAAGAAAATGTTATTTTCTCCCTCCCACTTTCTCTCTTTCTCTTTATCTATCTATCTATCTATCTATCTATCTATCTATCTATCTATCTATGGACGATACTCAGAATGTTAAGAATGCTTTCGTGACATTAAAAATTCGAAAACAGAAATAATTAGCTTTGTAGTTGTTTCAGTGATTGATTATATCACCTCAAAGATTTTTATCTGCAATAGTGTATTACACTTTTGGGGTCCCCCGCTATCATCATCACCGCTACAAACGTTCAAAAGAAAAATCCTTGAGAACCATCATCATGACCAAATAGACGTTTACGACGATCATTACCATTGTCAATACCAAAAGTAGACACGGTGTAAGAGCGACCATCATCATCTGCATGGACGAACAAATGTTATTCATGAGTACTAGTAACAATCACACGGCTCCTCCAATGCTTCAATTAAACGACACTCATCTCTCTCCTCACTCTTTATGTGCCTATCTCCCATAGAAGTGAACAGTGTTCATCAGCAAGGAAAGACAAGTGAAAACATGTCTCCCTAAAACGTTAGATGGTTCTGAAGATTTTCCCTACCGAGTTGGAAATGGGTAGATTTATTTCCTAACATGGTGTGTAACAACAAGTGCGCAATGATATTTTACGCTGTAGTGAATGTCAAACCTATTGCCTCACAATTATATTTTAGGACCCTGGAAATTGCACTGCAAGTAACCATTCGTCTTTTTGCTGTCATGGCGACAAAATGTAGACTTTGGGAGCAGTTTTCAGTATATATCATTCAAAAGAGTAAAGTGTGGGATAATCTATTCACGATTGGACTTTTTGCACACTAAGAATAGAAGCTTGAATGTGATAACTTTTAAACATTTTGAACTACAATATATATATATATATATATATATATATATATATATATATATATATATTTCTAAAGAATTAATGGATTTATCTTTAATCCCATATTTTATTACTTCAAACATTATTTTTAATGGATAACCGTATTTGAGTAGAAGTCCCGTTTTTAAACAGTGTTTATATTACACCTACCGGTTCGCGCAATATTTTTATTTAGTTTTGTCGAATGCGTAGGCCGGTAGGCGTAATAAACAATGATTAAAAACGGGGCGTCTACTCAGATACGGATATCTACTAAAAACCAAGTTTAAAAAGTATGTATATATATAGATATAGATATATATATTGACGGAAGATACAATTGAAGCACATTGAATTTGTGTTTCAATTTACTCAAGTTGAAACGTAATGGTAATATAGTTGGATTACAGACAAATTTACAGGAGAAAATGCAGATAATCAGATTTTTAAATATGGACGATTTATTAAATCAAAGATTCGAACTGTCAATTTTAAACATATTTTACCTTTGAGCCTACAATCTTGCTAAACTTTAAAATTTGGCAATCACTTCTTTTATGTTGAATAACCTTGTGGTAAACATTTAAAACTTATTCTTAGTAAGTTAGATTTTTTCAATATACTATAGTTTGTACGTTATTCTTCTAACATTACTGGTAATATTTTATCTAGATGTATATACGTTTGGATGGCGTTTTAACATTATCTATTGTTTTGTTTTAATTCATATTAAAACCCCATATAAAACCCTTTAGTTAACAGTTGCATTTCACTGAGTATAATTTATATATTTTATTATTCTATATGAGATATATACTTGAAAGTTTTATTTACTTCATTTATTTAAATGTTTTGTTTTAATTTTCTGTTTTCGTTATTTTGTTAAATATTTTTATTGTTTTTTCCTTCTTTTATTTCTTAAAGAGCCATATTATTTACATACTATAAAATATTTTTTGTTAAATTACGTCGCTTCCTCAATGAAAGTGTCAGCCATTCGTCGTCAACATTGTAGCAAAAATTCTGTTTCAAATATTGCATATATATCCGTTGTAATTTCAAATCCGTGTTTCATGACATCTTACTTAACATAGACCATTTTGATAGGTTGAACCGATTATCAACATAACATGTCTAGCTACTTTACATTTCTATATTTTCTGTATATTTTATTATTTTTTCTCTCTTCTTCCTTTTCTCTGTAGAAGAGACTATATCTTGTGTCTTTCTTTCTTGCTTGCTCTTCTTATTTTCGCGGGTAAAGAGGTATTTTGTAAATAAATATTAAAAATTGTAATAATCCTCATTTACTACCGCCTGATGAGATGCGATGATATGCATCGAAACATGAGTACATTTATGTAGCGATTTTATACATATTCTAATGTAATATCCTATAATAAAGTATATATATATATATATATTCAATACGTATACAGATTCCAAAATAAAGTGGTGTATCAATAGTAATCAGTTTGCATGTTAATACACTGTATGTCCATGAGCGTTGACACAGCTCTTTACTATCACATGCATATAGATCAAGAATCTCATATTGTGACACATTATTCCATGACTCTTGCGTCTGCTGATACAATACTGCATGAATTGTAGATAGACTATCTGTAAGAGTCAGGTGTCGTTCTATCATGTTCGATACCTATTCAATTTGGTACAAGTATGAGATCGTGCCAGGTAAGAAAGTTGTTGAAAATTTTCAAAAACAAGTTGAGTAGCACGGGCATTATCCTACTGGAACACTTTATTGTTACAGAAATAACAGCAAAACAACTTGGATAAGGTTCTGGATGTACATAGCGCTGTTCAACTTTCCACCCGCAAACACCAAAAGGCAAAGAAAGTTGTAATTTATGGTAACCCACATCAGAATGTTTATGTCGTAAGCAAATACACCTGAAGATGTCGCTCCCTCCGTCACAAAAGTAAACGGTAATTACATGCAGGAAAGTAGAATCTGCTCTCATCAATGAAGACTATGTAGCACCATTCAACCATCTAGGCAGCACTCTCGCGATACCACTGCTGACGTACACGACTGTTGTGGTGCAAGTCGAAGTTTTGTTAGAGGCACGCCTCCCCGTTGTCCTGTTACAAGTAGAGGATTCCCAAAGATCTATGTTGAGGCTCCTGATGCCACATTTTCTCTGATCGTGCAGTCTACCAATATTGCTATCTTGGCAAGAGCCTGTACCATGTAGTTGTCCAGAATCTATTCTCTACGTGTATGAATGTTTCATTTGACTATTCTTGCCAGTATCGAAGCAGCAGTGAGGTGTCATATACAACATGCGCATCAATTCTCTGAAATGACCATCCAGCCTCTAGAGGCTCACAATCCAACCCGTCTCAATCCGATCTAATTGAACAAAAGGAGCACGTGTACATATACGTAACATGCCACCTGCTTGCAGTAGACTCCTTCACCCAAGGTAGCCTTATCGCAACATACGTTACCTCCTCATGTTCACTCAGATGGCGCATTGTCATGTGTTGGTTAGTTAATTTCCTTTAGCAGCATATCAATCTCTATGCATTTTTTAATGCCGAAATCTAAATATTTTAAACACAATTTTATAATGTTAACTAAATATATTTTGAACGCAATATATTTTGAACGCAACTAGAGATAAAATGTATTGTTGATTATTTTGCTATAAAATGTATTGTTGGTCATTCTACTATAAAATTGCTCGTACTTTTACTAAAATATGAATTGTTGTTAATTTTACTATAAATACGTATTGCTAATAATTTTAATATAAATGGATATTGTCAGTAATTTCACTATAAATAGATATTGTTGTAATTTTCTATAAATATGAATTGTCGGTAATTTTACTATAATGTATTGTCAGTAATTTTACTATAAATAGGTAATTTTGGTAATTTTTATTTGCCCATAGCTGAGACCCTAACGGGTGCTACCACCTCATACCAGAGTGGATCTGGAAACAACAACAATTATGCGATGTTTCCACGCTCCTCAAAACATCAGTCTTCTGATTAGAGGACTTACTGCCGGATATAGTTTAACGTCATACCCAGGACTAGTGTCACTTACCAAGACAAGCAGACAGGATGAGAAAGGACCTAACCAATTTGTTTAAGGACCATAAACTAAACATTACCAACAATACCAACGCTAAAGTGACCAATTTCCTAGACGTCATATTTGACCTGAGTAAGGGCATGTATAAACCATACACTAAGGATTTATACAAGCACGGGTACGTCGACAGAAGTCCCAACCGCCATAACAGGATACGTGACAATTTGCACAAATCGTTACAATATACGTTATCGAACAACTCCAGTAACAAATAAATATTCGACAATAATAAAGCTAGATATAACAAAGTGCTAGAATGCAGCAACCATAATGTGAAATTGGAGTATATAGTAAGAAATAACAGCAAACGTAACATAATATGGTTCAACCTGCCATACCATAGTAATGTCAAACCCAATGTAGGTAGAATTTTCCTGAATTTAATTCACAAACACTTCAGTCATTCTCCATCGCTAAAAATATTTTCAACAAATATAATATTAAGGTTAGTTATAGTTGTACAAAAACAGAGATAATTACATATCCCAACATGACAATAATGTATTAAGCAAAACCCCAAACAAAACACTAAAAAATAATCCTACTAAAGGTCAATGCAATTGCCATAAACATAAAAACGTAATCTTCACATAAAATGACCAGTGCACGATCGAATATCATTAATAACATTTCTTATATATCTATTCACACATACAATCCAATATTACTGTACTCGATTAATTTATAAAGTGTGTATATATAATATATAGGATTTATAGGATCAATTCAGACGATGACGTTAAATATTACTTTGGATCCACCGAGGACAGCTGTTTTTACCACCTCAAAATGACACTGAGCAACATCAAATACAAAAAACAGTACAACACTTTCAAAGTATCTTTGGCAATTAAAAAACAGCCATAAGCATCTGACCATTAGCTGGGGGATATTTGCGAAAGCTAAAGCCATTCAATGGAAAGGGAGACAGATGTAGCTTGTGTTTATTGGAGAAGCTTATTATATTAAAACACTTAAATAACACTAATTTGTTGAACACGAGACCCGAATTTATGTCTACATGTATGCATAAATCCAAACACCTGCTAAAACACATTGGCTTCGATTAAAAGAGATTGCAAAATAGATTTTATGAAATTTAATATAATATGTAACTTCTTTTAACATTCTTAGAATATATCATTAACAACATTTCTTATATATCTAGTCACAAATACAATCCAATATTACTGTACTCGATTAATTTATAACGTGTGTATATATAATTTCGCCTTTATAAGTACATTAGATTTATAGTTCCGACCTATTAATTTTTATATTTATACCCTTATATTATTTTTCCACCCAATGTTCTAGTTTAAGTTAATCGTTATAACTAAGGTATTTTATGGAAAAATAGAGAGATATCCCCTTTGATATATTGTTTACTTTTTAATGCAAATTTAAATTTAAATAATTTTATAATTTATTTTTTTATTTTTCACATTTCGAACTTAAGAATTTGAATGCTATAAATTATTGATAGTTAATTCTAATATGTTTTGCAACAATAATTAAATAAACAAGTTTTAACGCACAATTTTGAATCATCACCACGAGAACGTGAATTCCATAACGGTTAGAACACATTTACACCTGAAGATTGCAAGAACTGCATGAAACTCCGAGTCGTGCTACTGACGTTGGATATTATGTATATTCACTAATATATACTTACAGCTCTGCTTCATAACAGTGAGCACTGTATTTATAACACCTGAGTAAGAAATATATTTATACGTACGTACAAGGATATGTACGTGTATGTAGATGTTTTATCCTACCCATTCTTATATATAAATATATTACACATTCTAGAACGATGACATTTCTAGTGAGGTATCTTGTCAGTCGGTTTAAGTTGTTGAATAAAATACGCTTGCGTAGAAAAGCATTCTGAACTCATTTTCATTGGTCAATAGAAGAAAAAAAAACAGTGAAAAAACTGAAGAAGAAAAACAATTACAAGTCTAGACTAAAAAGAAAAGTAGAAAAGACAGAATGTAGAAAGGAGGAAGAACGGGAGAGAAAAGAAAGAGTGAAAAAATGTCTGTATGATCAGAAGCGAACAATTGGCACGAGGCATTTTAAATCTATTACTTTTATGCAAATTCATCCCTGCTAACGGTTACGTCCAGATGCAAGGTGGGAAAAGACAGTATGTTGATGGAAGTGACTCGGAAAATCAATTGAAATTCTGGTAATTTGTCAGTTTTCTGATGGCGTCCGATTTAAAGGTATGGATCCTACTCTCCCTATACATTTTCACATCACATTTTATCTAATCTTTTGACAAGCACACCATAATATGCAGCGAAGAAGAAAGTGGAAAGTAAATGCTACGTATGTTTCCCTCGTCATAATCCATCACATCCTCGTTCTTCAGGTCTCTAAACGAAAATCCGGAATAAAGGTGAGGTCAATCTCACATTCAAGTAATTTCTGGTCTGTATCTTTTGCTTATACTTTTAAATATGCCATTGTTTATGCTTAAGTAATTATTATTATTATAAAATGATTAAACATTCTCTCGTAGTTCTGGTTATGACGATAAACTACACCCGGCAGCAAGGATCGAGAGATTGAAAGTTTTGAGGACCCTGGAAACACCGCTTAATTGTTGTTGATCCCATGTCTACCCTGGCCTGGAGAGGTAGCTTCTCTTAGGGTGCTAGCTATGGGCATATAGTGACCCCTACCCCGAACAAAAACAAAAACAAAACACTATGAAAGTATAAAAATACATTCTTATAGTAAAATACCAGCAATAGATTTTTATATAAAAAAATGACCAACAATACATTTTATCTGTAGTTGAAGGCATGCAACTGCGTTCAAAATATATTTAGTTGAAGTCATAAAATTGTTCCGAAATTGTTACTTCAATTACTCAAACAATGACAACAAAAGATGTTCTCAAAATTAACACTGAGAGTGCAGCAAATGCGCTATTTTTTGTTTGAAACATTAAAAAAAACTGGTCGCCAATCAAAAATAATGAGTTTTACCCTTTATCCTATATTTTTTACCTTTATCCTATATTTTCTTTACAATTTCCAATTCTCCATTCAGTAATCTAATAATTTATATAGAAATATGTAGAAAACTTTTTAAGGATTTATTAACCGATTTTAATACAGTAAAATATAGGTATTTGAAATATTCATCCCTGGCTGCGTAATAAGATGACATCATAAAATTAACGAAGCTGAGGATTTTGTACAGAGTAACTCCCCAGATAGTCTACCTCGCCTTAATATTGTATTTAAGAATGCGTGTTTATATTTGAGAAGATTAAAAAGGATATTAGGATATTCATTAAATTTTCTAATAAAGAAATCACAATACCATTTTCCCCATCAACTTATTTGTTCAGGTTTTTTCCCTTCGTCTAGTCAAGTGTCGATGTATTCCAATCACGCTTATAACGAGTATGAAGCAAATCATCCCACTACGAATGACTATAGCATTGTTCCAACATCTCTTGAATTCTTTGAGTAGAAAAAATTTAAGGAATCCTTTTTATTTTCCCGGACCATAAAACCTAATCGATTTGATTCTTCGCTAGAAGGATAATTAAGAATAAAATCTAAAATGGTGCATTTTTCGCTTAGGTGCTGAATTAGTTATATTAGCCTGTCTCCGCAGTTTCCTGAGTTGACTATTTTAAACTGAAGCGCAAAAAAAGACTGACACTCTTATAGAAACAGATGCCATATGCATGATGTAATAGCTAAAGAGGTAGTATAACTATGACAGTGTAATTGTGGAAGCCATGAGACACGGACACGTTATTCTTTTGTCCAATATTTTACTATTTCATAAGGCCAAAATTGATTTGATGCTTGAATAATTTTAAAGAAAATTAAAGATGGCACATTTTCTCTTAGCTGTTGCATTGGTTATATTCGCCTGTCTCTGCAATTCCAAGTGGTGAAAATTTATTTCAGTTTAATCTTCTGTACTAAAAAGTATCTCTCTCTCTCTCTCTCTCTCTCTCTATATATATATATATATATATATATATATATATATATATATAGTTTATCCAAAACTAGGTAATCCGTATGGGTAGACCCAAGGAGGATATCCGGAGAGCTCAATATAAATTCAGAGCAAATATGTTTGAATAAAAACAGACCACTTTAAGGTTCCATGTATAAATTATTTCATCACAGCTCTTTTAAAGGGCTCTGGATCATCAGACTTTACTTCCAAAGGTTGAAATGAAAAATGAAATTCACACATTTTTGACGGGCCGTATTAAGCATATGTAAATTAACGAAGTGAGAAAGTGAGGGGGGAGAGAAGACATGAGTGAGTTAGATGTACCATTTCAATTCTTTATCTTTATTATATATATATATATATATATATATATATATATATATATAATAGATTCATTTCGACAAAAAATGCCCTCAACTGAAGGAAACGCATTTAAGGCAAACAGTTCTTGCAAATACAGGGCTCAATATCAAGAGATAGAAAAGAGAGAGAGAGAGAGAGAGAGAAAGAGAGAGAGAAAGAGAGAGAGAGAACAATAATAAATTATTACAATAAAATAAACTTATTTAAATCTGTGCCCAGGTTAATGATTTTTTTCTTCACATCATTAATCGCCTCAAAGGTTGTGTAGACAACTGGATCGGATATAGTGAATTTAATGTTAAAATTTGATTTAATAATAAAACTCAGTGAGCAACCCTGAGGCACCATTATGCTTTGCTCTCGGCCACCACACACTGGCTTGTTTGTCGTTGACGACAGATAGTGGCAATTATGGTGGTCTTTTTTCTCTCTCCTCAAATCATATCTCATGGAAATCACAACAAAAAGAAATAATACTAAACAAGCTAACAAACAAAAACCTACCCCTGCTCAATCTTTCTTTCTCTAATATTCGTAGTATCCGTTCTAAATTCTACAGCGTAGAATCTTTTTTCTTGGAATGGTCGCCAGATATCTTTGCCTTTTGCGAAACCAACTTGAATTCTTCCATTGCTATCAGTGAATTCTTGGTTCCAGGGTATCTCCCCCTTTGCCGAAAAAGATTCCAGCATTCACACACACACAAATATATATATATATATATATATATATATATATATATATATATATATATATATGTACGAATGTGTACTGAAAGGTTTGTGGCTCGACCCGACCAAATGACCAAACATTAGAATTTCTTGTGGAATTTTTTCTTTTGCGAGTTAAGAAGTATTCAGACACTACAGATATATTCCCAAAACTGCAGAATATTAGACACAATAGCTGACAATATAGAAAAACCACTTTCTCTCCATCCATCTGCGAACATTTTTGTCCGCGGTGATTTTAATGCTCACCACGGCACGTGACGGAAACATTCTAAAGGTACTGATGTTGCCGGTATACAGACATTAAATTTTTCCATTGCCAAATAACTTCCCCACTCATTTCCCTAGCTAAACCAGGCAACAGTCTTCTCTACTGGGCCTATTTCTTACCTCCTCTCCTCGCTCTTACCGAGCTTCGCAATAGTGTCCACTTGGGAACTCGGACCACTCTGTGGAAGCTATTGCTATCTCCTTCTAATCACCCATTAAACAGGAAGCCCCTATCCATAAGACTTCTTTCCATTACCAGCATTTCTTTATAACGTCCCAGGTGAAACTGCAATCCTCTCCATGGTTCACACCACCACCATGCTCCGCCGCCACAACGCACAGGAACCACTATTTTTGGCTATACCAGCCTAACAGCTCTCATAACAGGGACTTATTTGATACTGCTTCGTAATAAATGCAAGCGAATCCTCGAAGGAGCTACGTCCCTGTTTGCTGAGAAAATGAGGCACTGCATCGTCTCTAAAAACATGATTACTAGCGTTTCTGTAATAGTGTACTAAATAAATATAATCGATTTGAGGTGTTATCATCCTCTGCAGATAAAGTTGAATGCTTTGCCCATAAATTCTCCTCAAATTCTGCTTTTGACTCATCTGGGGTATCTCTGCCTAACTTCTCACTTGAATCTCTGTTGAGTGATATGCATATAACCCCTTCTATGGTTTTTGATATCATCTCTAACCTGAATCTCCACAAAGTTTATGGTCCTGATGGTATCTCTGTAATAGTCACTAAGAAGTGGCCTCCCGAACTGGCTCATGTTCTCTTTAAACTGTATAATAAATGGCTTGCTACCTCCTGCTTTCCGGCCTACTGGAAATCATCGTATGTTGTTCCATTTTTTAAGATAAACCGTCCGACCCATTCAACTATCGGTCTATTAGCTTTATACCTCCATTTGGGGAACTCTTCAATATTGAATTGTTTCATATCTCCCATCACAGGGCCTTTTCTCAGACAAGCAATACGGCTGTCATTTTTCCAGGTCAACTACTGATGTACTAACGTTAATTGAAGAAGCAGTTTATCGTGCTCCAGATAAAAAGCCCAGGATGTAGCATTGGACATCACAAAAGCCTTTGACAGGGTCTGACATTTAGGTCTTCTCCACAAGCTGAAAAGTTACGGTATCTCTGGGAACATTTTTGAACTGATCCATTCGTTCCTATCAAATCGTGAAATGAAAGTTATCCTGAACGGCCACTCATCTACATCCTTTTGTACAAAACGACATCAAGACCGTTGTTAACTGGGACAAAAGATGGCTTGTCAATTTTAACGCCTCCAAAACTAAACTTCTCTCCATTAATCGAGAGACCCATCTCTGCATTCCATCAGCTTAGCTGATGCTATCCTTGAGGAAAGTGACTTTTTGCGCCTTCTAAGATTAACGTTCTTAGCTGACATGAAGTGGAAAGACTATATTGAATCCATTGCTAGGTTAGCTGCTAAGAAAGTCGATTCACTCTGCCGTGCAAAACACTTTTTCTCTTTGCAATTTATCTTGCATATCTAGAAATCTACCATTCGTCCATGCTTAAAATATTGCTGGCATATATGGTCCGGTGCTCCTGATATTTATCTGGAGTTCCTTGATAAGATCCAAAGAAGAATCAGCACTATTATTGATCCTGATCTGGTAGCTTGGCTTCAGTCACTTTCTCGCCGTTGTAAGGTTGCCTCTCTGTGCCTTTTTAACTGCTCGGATGAGCTCTTCGCTATGGTACCTAGACTGTATGAATTTAAGCGCAATACTAGACTAGCAGCGAGACCTCATCAATTTACAGTTGAGCTAGCTAGATGTAACCGTAACTTCTATATGCTAACAGTTTCTTTTCTCGTTTGTGGAATTTCCTTGCTTTCCAGCCAACTTTAAGCTGCAAAAATTTAAACGCAATATCATTTGCTATCTTTTCTCTTTCTACTCATTACTAATGTTTCTGTTCCTAATTCCTCCACGCCCTGCAATTCCTTGCGTGTTAGTAGCTGTACCATTTAAAAAAGAAAGAAGAGAAAAATCGATATTCCATTAACATTTAACTTTTAGTGAGTCAGTTTAGTAAAAGGAAAACCCTGAATTCAAACTAACTGTAAAGGGTTTCAAATGGTGAATGAAATTCTTACAGGAACCAACGACCAACATGCAGCTAGGAGATTGAAAACTCCTATTCAAAAAGCCTGCGATTGTAGTATTATTATTGTCTGACATGTTGCACACAGTTAACCAGTACAAAATATGGTGCTCCTGACTTGACCACTTTAAACAATTTACTTTTGCAGGTTCTTCTGTAAAAACTTAGATTTTACTGAACCTTCATCCGTCGTTCTCCACGGGAGAATCCATCCATACATAGATCAGAAAATACGATCTGTAGATAAATTTTATTCACATAAAAAATTTGATGATTGGATGTGAAAAAAATCATAGTTATCATGAGAAAAGAAGCATGAGTACATATTTAAATAAGTGAACGATTTAAATTTTATAAATATATATATATATATATATATATATATATATATATATATATATAGTCATTCACAGACAGACTGTTTCACAGTTCATCAGTGTGGCTAGATGTCCGGTTGCTTCTAGCTATTATCGAATCCCGGCTGAATTGGCGTCAGTCGGAGAATCTACCCCTAGAGAGAGAGAGAGTGAGAGAGAGAAGAGTAAAAGAAGAAACGTATCCTGGCAATGTAGAACTATCCTAACAACAGCCACAAATTTTCGCACTGGCCCAAAAGAAAAAGCCGAAGCAACATTTTTGTCGAATCGCTAAACTGAATAATAGCTGAAGCCAAGTGAAATTATCTCTGACAAAATTTCACTCCACTCGCAAAAACAAAACGAGGAAAAAAAAAGATTAATTACCATACCACTTCTTTTTTTTTTTTCATTCTTATTATTTATGCTGGTAATTTTCCTCGTTTGATTTCGTGCCATTGAATCCCTTACACTTCACGGTCCTTGTTCTCATCTTTCACCTTTCTTGTCTTACCGATGTTTTACGGTAATGCCGTAGATATGGAGGCACATGCTTATATGTGTGTGCGTATGTCGCTGTCTGTATGTGAGTGTGTATGCTTTCGTATGAATACGAAAGTGGACATTTCCGTTTAAAATATGTGTGTTATGAGGTGCGTAAGGCTTAGCGGCGCTAAAACAGGAATCAGCGAACCGAGATCGAATTTCAGCTGAGAGTGCATGTATTCATTTAGCATTAACAAACATAAACAAGGCATGAGTCTACTTTTCCCTGCGATATAACACATAACAAAAATATGCCTCTAGTATGCCACAATGGTTAACGGAAGTATCATCTTCCAAAAGAAATATTTTAATGTTTAAGCGCCTGTTTCTAGATTTGAAATGACTATTGCTATTTAGAATATAAGATTATGATATGGAGGTGCAAGGCATGTCAGCGCGATAAAGAGAATCGGCAAACCGGTTTCGAATTTCAGTTGAGTTTGCTAGGAAAGGTATGATTCTACAATTATGCGCTGTTTGTTCAAATATTTCATCACTGACACATCACAGTGGCTTAAAGTAGAGCGTAAGTAAGTACTTCTTGCAAAGTAAGAATAAAAAGTTGTTACACTTAGTGTCAACTTTGGCAGGAGCTAGTTATAAAAAGAATGTGGTTATTCATATGACTTCATCAAAATGTGTGTATCTGCACATATACAGGCGTGAAAGTTTTTGTGTACATACATACATATACATATATATACATACATATATGTGTGTGTGTGTGTGTGTGTGTGTGTGTGTGTGTGTGCGACTGTGTGTGAGCGCACACGTACATACGAGAGTGTTATGTATGTGCACAGGTGTTTGTATGTTTATGGGTATATGTGCTAATACATGTTTGCGTGTGTCTGTGTGTGTTTGCCCTTTTACAAACGTAATGGGAGGTTGAACTTCCAAAAATGTCAAATAAACAAGGTTCGAAAGAAAAGAACAAAATTAAGTGCAAATAATAATTACTGGCATGCGATAACTCAGTCTTTGTTAGGTAATGACCCCAATCTTCAGACAAACGTGTCCTTCAAATCCTTTATGAGTAAAGGTAGAGGTCAGGAATTACTGGGAAACTTCATAAATAATACCCTGGCCTTACTACAGCCAATTAAAGACCAGAAGCTTAAAGAGCAATGACAAGCGTGAAATAAAAGACATACAAAAATATTTCTGAATTATCACAAAGAAAATTTCATCGTGGGTCATCTGACGAAGAAACATAACTAGTTCAAGAAACATTTTATTTCGAACCTCATTTCGCACGAACAGAATCTCGCTTATTTTTATTTGTTGTAACATCAATTACTTGAAATTCTGCAGAGCCTACACCGACAATCTCTAAGATAGAATGACATCCCACCAAGTATGCAGTTTGCTTGACTAATATGACTCTTCCTATTGGAAAACTCGGCAAATAACATTTTAAGTTTCCATTCTCGGAATAGCTGTCTGGGACATAGCCAAGAACAAACTACTCATGCGTAACTGATGTGTCACAGTTTACAACTTGACCCAACTTTGTTTTAACGTTACAATAGTAATGTAAGTTAAATACAGATTCGCCGCTTCCGCATCTTCTTGGTAGTGAATTTCGTAGCAGATTTAAGTCAGTTTGAGTTTTTCAAGTAGTATTATTAACAACAAAAGTTACTAACAAATGACATGCTACAGATACGAAAACATTTATGTCTATATCAAGAGTTTCGTGAAATAAGTGATGAGCTAATAGTTAGATTTTTCTGCAAAACCTTTCTTGTAATTTTATGCCCACGCGACTAAAAGTTTACCAAAACTTTCATGAGATAAAAGAGACGTGAAGTCAATTTTCAACGAGAGCTTACTTTTTATTTTCGGTCGTGGAGTTGATGCCCCGCATGAAGTTGCGATAAAATTAGGACGAAAGTAAATATGAGTAAAATATTATTAAAGATAATCGACATATATATTTAGATTCATAAACTTTTCATTAAAATCAAATTAACGCCAGGAAGTAATTTCATTTGGAATAAAATTTAAAAATATATCGACAATTTTCATTTAAGAATATTCACCGAATTCTTCTGTTTTGGGACTAAGTCCAGTTTTGTTATGATTTTTTATTTTAATGATAAAATTGTGTAAGAATCCATTTTGTATTTGATGAAATTGATCTTGTCAACCGACAAATGTTTTATTTCGATGAAACGTGTCTATAGTCTGTTGCAAAATGCAAGCGCAGAGATAATGAAGTTTATTAGATTTTCATTGATTCATTGATTTTACTGAGAAAAACAGACGGGCTTTTGTAAGCGGCTTTATATTTGTTTATCCATCTTTAAAATACAAACAGACAGAGACCTAATCGTAAATTGTTAGCATCCTAATACCCAACTCTTTGTTAAAGCTTACGATCACAAATCAGTGTTCTCGGTTTTTTTAATATTTAAAGCCATTAGACAAGGGTTTTCTGAAGTTCTCAGCTGTCTATTAATTATTCAAACTATACAAATACAGAAGGACGTATATATATGTTTCATATACTACGCAAAAGCATTTGATAAGGATCGACCTTACAGACAGATCTATTTGAACTACTAGAAAAACTTGATTTATTTGGAAAAGGTATTAGAATAATTCGAAAAATTTCGTGAAAACTAACCACATGTATGCAGACAGGAAATAAATTGAGTAAGTAGACCAAAATATAAATTCCTGTTAGACAACCATGCGTCTTCTCATCGGATTTATTCAACCTTATGGTAAGGTGATCGAATGAGAAATAGAAGTCCTATCAAGATTTATTATTGGTGGACACAATCGTAACATTATAAGACAGGGGGAGGACACTGTGTTAATGTTAGACACACTAAAAAAAACTACCGGAAATCCTGCATAAGGTAGCAAAATAAAGCTGGATGAATGGGCTCACAGTCAATTGTAAGAAAACAGAATCTATAGTCGTAAGAAAGATGGCGAGCCCAAGATGTACAATACGAATTAGAGACGTCAAAATCAAGCAAGTAGAGAAATTTAAATATCTGAGAATTGTCGGAAAATGTGTCATAGAAATCTGATTGATCACTGTAGAAAAAAATTCCTTCTAAAAGCTAAACAAATTAAGAAACAGAAAGGTTACTTTAGATACAAAAAAGTGATGAACTGCTATGTTATATCAATCTTCTTATAATGGCAGTGAATGTTGAACAATCTCCTCACAGATGAAGAAGAAACTTCAAGTAAGAGAAATGCCGTTCAACAGAAGGATACTGAGAATATCATGGACGGAACGTGTGAGCATTAACTTTTAAGGAAAATTGAAATTAAAGGATATGTCTACTTATCAGAAAGAGACAGTTTAAATTTCTAGGACATAATCATATCTTTCATCATTATGTCCTAGAACTTAGATAATTTGACATTTAAAGGCTATACTGAAGGTCAAAAGAGCAGAGGGAAACAGCGAGTATCCTGCCTAATGGGCCTGTATAAATGGATGACAGAACAGTGACAAGGAAATATAGTAAAGGGACAAACATTGCCTAGAGTTATAAAGATAGGAAGTCGTGGGAGCTTCGATCACCCACGTCCTGAAGAAATTTTATTTTTAGTCGAAGCCTTGTTAACCATTATAATTTTTTTTTTAATTAGTATGTTTATTCGTTTCTTTTCATTGCAACAGCCTTAAATTGACGATCTCAGTAGCTACGTTGGAAAACAACCGAATTTTTTGATGATTTCACTCCAAGCAAGGCGATAAAAGTCACTAAAAAACAAGGAGTTACTGAGAATCTGAGAAAAAAACTTTATTAAGGAGAGGGGCGAATAAAAAAAAAACAGGAATTAAGTAAACAAAAGATGATTGACAGTGCGTTTAAATCTTTAGATATCAAATTTGACTGGAAAGTAAGAAGCCGGAAGAGTTCAACGTACGAGAAATGTGTTTGCATAGAAGTTTTGGTTACATCTAGCAATTTCAACTGTAGAATGAAATTGCTAGATGTTAACATAATTGTGACGAAAGACATAGGCAGAAATTAATATTAGTTGACACTGCGTCATCTAATAACAATAATACAATTGAAGATAATATTACTACAAATACTACTAAGGTAATAAAAACAACTGAAATTAGCATGAAAGAAATACCCGTCAAAAATTAATAATGATTAACAATGTAGTTAAAATAAAGTAGTTTTCTGTATCGTTCGATACATGAAGAATGATTTTGCCTTCATTTCGCGAAGTTACTGTTTGTAATAATGTTTAATATTTACGGATTTTCAAGGATGTTAGTGTGAAATGAACGTAAACTGACCCAGCAGGAGTTTGAACACTCTTCGTCGATTCCATTTTTCGTTAACCGTTAGGCTACCCGCCCCTATACTAATAAAATAATAATTAAATTCAAGACAATATTATTCATCTTTTCGGATTTGATGACGATGTTTCAGATGATGCGTTCGTCACCTTTCTAATGTGTATGTCACATCCGGAAGTTTTTTCACAGTTTCCCTTATTTATTATTTTACTTCATTAATTTTTGCTAAGTTTCCTCTTTACTTCAATGTGAAAAAACACAGAGCCGAGCAACAAAAACTGATTGATGTGTCCTTCAAATCAAAATTGTTTATATTAACAGATTATCAGGTGAGATGGAGACAAATCAATTGAAATATTGTTATCAGAATAAAGATAAGTATACTATTCTGAATTATTAATTGCATAACCCATATTGATTTATAGATTGACTGAGAAGAGAAAACAGCGATTTGATTTTAATTTAAAGTTTAGAATTTAATACTGTGATGTCGCAACGAGAATAAAATTAGTGTTTTCTTAATGGATTTGTCTACGAGATATGTATACAATATTTACAAATTGGAATCTTGAGGAAATTTTGTCACTGGAACTGAATTATTTCAGGATTAAAATGTAAAAGACTCGTATGCTATCACTTTCATTTATACCAACAATCCCTGTGGCATTTCAGTGACAAAATTTCTTCAAGATTCCAATTTGTTCGAAAGGCAAAATTTGTCGATTTTTCCTTAAAAAATTACTAGATGACACTAACGAACGGAAAACAGAACTTGAAAACATTTAATGTATAGCCGAGTTATCAACAAATATATATTACTATATATTCAGGTTTTGGTCATGATCCCAAGCGTCATAACCCCGTGTTGAAATCCAGAAGGATCAGAAAGCCTACATTTTGAAATACTGAAAACTATAATCTCGAATAGTGAAAATATCGAAAATATAATTCGGGAAAAATAATAAAAAAAAATGTTCTAATTAGACGTTTATTTAGTTTTAAAAGGGATTTTTCTTCTAATGAAAGACATAAAAAAATTTAAGAAAATTTCTTTTAAGAAAATTGAAAGAAAATACACCATATAACAGTATATTACAAGGATAGATTATGGGTGACTTCGCCGATCTTTAATTAGTTTCTGAAAGATAACATTTACACCGACATCTACATTTAATTATGAATATATAAGCAACTGAAGGACCTCACCAATTACCAATTGACTTATTTAACCATTATTCTATGAAAATTGCAGTTTTTGGAATTTCGCCTTTCGGGGTTTTATCCTTTCGGGGTTTTGATCTTTGTGATGGCGTTCGGAAGTGTATCTTCTGGAATTTTAATCGGCATCGCATAAAATTTTGTATCTTGTACAAGCGAAAAGTATCACTAATTATCTATTCTTTTCTATCGTTTCGGGTTCTTCTCCAGAATAGCTGGAGTGCTGCAAGTAATCCAAGGAAGAGAACAACAACAATAACTGACAAATTCAAACCAAAGTTAACAACAGGGAGAAATAAATATGAAAAACAGAACAGAGAAACATCATAAATCAAAGAAAAAAAGGAAACCGCACTCATATATTCACACATCAAGCCCTGCATCGCAAATATATACAAACTTTCTTAATTGCAGCTTTGGTTATTATGTGAAGGTCTTAAGTAAATAATTTCATAATAAAGAATAAGTTATATCATAAACAACTAATGAGAATAATATTTTTTAATCATTAACTATATTTCACAATCTATATAATATTTATAAATTTAATATTTATATCACTTTTAATATTTAGCTATATTATATTATTATGTATAAACATATATAGAAGAATGTATAAACGTTCGTAGTTTGACACAGATATGAGCTGAACTTTAATCTGAATTTTCATTGTATAACGTTCGATATATTGATTAATTAGGAGAGTTGTGTTTAGTGCATTGACAGAGAAAGGGGTCTTGTCGAAATAATGTTTTTCATCTTGAAGCTACTGACGCATTGAAGTACGTATTTTCATATATAATAAATAATGTGTTAACATATAATAATGTTTGAATAAAATTGCAGATATAATTATTATAACATATTTAAACAGCTTTTCTTGAAGATTAGAGGTAACGTTTGTTCTAACAATTTTTGAGTAATTTACTCTTCTTTTTGAACAAGGTAACTTGTTTCCAATGTGTATAAAAATATGTCATCACACTTTCAACTATAATCAGTTATTTTTAAGGACATACTAGTCAACATCTTTAATAAAATTAATCACTTCCACCTCTAAAAATATAACTAACAATTCTCAAGAAACTATTTCTAGCCTACACCATTCAAGTTCTTTCTTACAACTTAAGAAATATATATACACAAACCGACGGCATTTCCAACGGTTCGTGTATCATTCCAACTCTTATCATAATTCTATATATCAACTTTAGAAAACGAAATTAAGAAAAACACGCATTAGAGCAACAATTTACACGCACTGTATTATATAAGTAACTTAACCAAACAAACGTTCATTAAAAATGATTTCCCCAACCACATAGTAGATAAGCAAATTAAATTAAATTAGGAAAAATAAGAATTAACAACTATACAAATAAAAATATAAACAACATATTTAAACTATTTTATAAAACCCACCTACACAATAACCACAAATTAGACGAATATTTTTGTTAAGATCTAATATATAGATACATATCAACGATCAATAAAAACAAATCAAACTCATCACAAAAACGAAAAGCCTCTAACATGACGATACATAAAAATATCAAAAGTTTAACAAACCAATATTTTCTATAAAGTCACTTGCCTAATTGGAGAATATCTCACTAATAATAACAAATCAAGTAAGACATGCATTTGTTACTCATTATCACCATTTATCCTAAAATAGTAAAATTAAATCGCATATCATTAACCAGCACAAGAAATACGATAAATCCTTATACACAAAAACTATATCACATAAACTTGAAAAACGATTAAATATAGTAGAAGCTTTAATCAGAAAAAAAATCAACCCAATATCAATAAAATTTAATTAAATTTAGGAATAAAAATAAAGACAAAGAAAGAGAAATATTGAATGTTCTGTAACATATTGTAATCTTTTGATTATTAAGTTTTTATATATATATATATATATATATATATATATAATATATATATAATATTGATATATTGATAATATATTATACACACACACACAAATATATATATATATATATATATATATATATATATATATATATATATATATATATATATATATATATATATATATATATATATATATATATATGAATATTAATGAATTATCTTTTGTAATTGGCACAATAATTGTTTTCGCTTTCTTTTTACATTATGAACACCAAATGTAAACTTAAAACTAACATCTAAAACACTCCATTCCTAATTTAACATTTTTATGATGAATGTTAAATGCCCATTGATGTAAATACTTCTTTATCTGCTGTGTCCCCTCAGAACGTAGGCAATCATGGCTCTCCACAATTTCCTGTCTTTTGTAGCTCTTCTCTCTTCTGTAGCTCTCTAATATATGCATGTAAATACGACTATTGCTATTAACAAAGTGGATATATAATCTTTAGGCTACCCTGTAAATATAAATGTGATTGTTTTCAGAATGATATATAGTTTCGTGAATGTATATGAACAATTTGTTTTCTTTTCTCGTAAGCTTTTGCGCAGAGCACGCGTGCGTGTTTCGATGTGCGCATGCGTGACACGGGAACAAAAACGAGCAAAATGAAGTTTATATCAAAAACGAGATTATCAAGCAAATGATAATAGGAAATGTTGCTTTAGAAGAAAAGAACGCAGAAAAATGACTGTAGCAAATAAGGTCAAGTCAAGTAGAGAACATTAACTAAATTATTTATATAAAAGAGTTACGTATTTCCAAAGTATTTTTATGTATTATGCCAAAAACATTTAGTAGAAGATTAAAATTAGGGTCAATCGATATTCAGTTAGCTTAAATTTAATAAGAACCTGAAAGGTACCATATTGTTAATGAATTATTTTTGATTTCTTTATGAGGTACTCCACATCTTTCCCATCCTGGTCTCTGTCTGTCTCTCTCTCTCTCTCTCTCTCTCTCTCTCTCTCTCTCTCAGACATACACACACATGTATATATATATACATGTATGTATGTGCGTATGTTATTGCAAAAACATTTTTTACTTGAGAAGGAAAGAATGTATAGCAAAAATTTCATGCGGGAATAAGTTTCCTTTAAATTAAATTTGGAAACCTTACTGGACTTTACGCTTTTGGGGAAAGTACTTCTTGACATCAATAATAATGATACTAAAAATATAATCAATATATAAACCGAGAAATGAGACCAAGTTGCCTAGGAAATAAAACGATGTTATTTTTATATATTTATCGGTAACAACCTAGACTAATTCCTAAGTAATGGAATATTCAGCTGTTAATAACAACATGAAGTACTTCTCAAAGCGAACACTGACATTAAATAGAGCCTTAGATAGTAAAATAATAACGACGACTAAGTTAACATTTATAAAATAACCAACCTATCCAAAATGCGACAACAGTACCTTTATATATATATATGTGTGTGTGTGCGTGTGTGTGCGTGTGTGTGTGTGTGTGTTACATTGCAACGTCACAAATTCTCATCATTATCCCTGTGGTGACGTCAGTCACGTACTTTCCCACCGCCGTAAAGTTACTTCCCTGTGCTTTCTTTATAAATACATTTATGGTAATTGTTCGGATTATCTCTTCACTATGGTACCTAGACTTTATGAATTTAAGCGCAGTACTAGATTGGCAACAAGATTTCATAATTTTACAGTTGAATTGGATAAATGTAACCGCAAGTTCTATGCTAACAGTTTCTTTTCTTGTACCTCTCGCTTGTGGAACTCTATTCTGGTTTCATGCTTTCCAGCCAACTTTAATCTTAAAAGTCAATGTCAATCTTTATCTAATGTCTTCCTGATTACTCCTTTATTGTTCTCAAGCCTTCATAATGATTCTGTTTTCTAGTTCTTTCACACCCAGTAACTCCCTGTGTTTTAATTGTTTTACTGCCTTACTTGGGGTAAATTGTATTTACTAAATAATCAATGGGGACGAGAGTGCCATTTGTTTAGTTTAATATTTAAGAAATATTTAACAAAAACAAGAAAAACAAAGTTTTTATTTGATATTATATAATATACATCTCTATCTATAAAAGGCAGGATGTGTGTGTGTGTGTGTGTGTGTGTGTGTGTGTGTGTGTGTGTGTGTGTGTGTGTAACGAATGCACGGCCGCAATTTTCAACGGATTTGCACCAAAATTTACATGCATATTCTCCAAGTTAGCGGGAAGTCCAAGACCGACTTTGCATTTCCCAACTTCCATCGATAGTGGAAATAATCGACTTTTTCATGCTTCTACGGCAGTTTTCATGTAGTTTGCGGCCATTTTGTACTGGCCAGAGTGAGAGCCAATAGCTGGCTGCCACAAATAGGTAGGAACATTCTATTGGCCAGCGGGAGAGCCAACAGCTGACTGACACGAATGTTAACTAGCATGCTAGCATGCAAAAAAAAAAATCGATAGCTGCATTCGTCACAAGTGCGAAAAATTTAAATCTGCATGGCACTTTACTCCAATGGGCTCATTCGCTTGCTTAAACTCAACGTTGATTCTGATTCCGCAGAATTGGGTTTCGTGTGAAAAAGTATTTGTTAACATTCTTTTTTCATTCAGTTTTTCCAGTTACGAGTCCTTTTTTTAAAGCTGATCGTTTTGTGTTCATTTTGTTTAGTTCTTTTTTCGTAACATTTAATGTTTAGTATAGAGCTTAGAAAGAATTCGCAGTGTGAGATAGGCAAGAAGTAAGGATTGTAGCAACATCAGTACGTCAAAGGGTACTCCTTTAAAGGCAAGGAAGGGCAAAAATATTTTAAGTCAAGTGATAGCGATTGCTGTATGAGTCGTACGATTTTTGAATCAAGCACGGGCAACGCCGGGCCATGCTGCTAGTATTTGATATTATATAACTACAATGTAATCAGTGCAAAATTACTTAACCATTAAGCGTCCTTTGTTCTTTTTTTGTTTGTTCTTTTTTTTTACTTTGTATGTAAACTAGTTAATTATAAATATTGGTTCAAACATTCAGGATTTTTTAACCAAGAACTCAGGAAAAATACCCTAAATAAAAAGGAAGATTTTCTAGATGAGACACAACAAAAGATATTTCATAAAAGGTATAAAAATATACGCAGTATCAATAGTAAATATTTGGGGTTCTTAATAAACTAGACAAAGAAGAATTGAGAACAACAGATGGGAAAAATGACCAGATGTAAAACGATGACATTGATAGACTTTATAGAAATTGATAAGATGAAAATTTTGCCAATTAAGGTATGAAAGGACTTGAGAAAGAAAAAAGACTACCTCAAAAAAACAAGGAAGATTTTGTAAACGAGACGCATCCAGAATTTATTTTTTATAAAAAATCATAAGTACTTCGGTAGTATCTGCAGTAAAATATTCACGGTTCTTCATAATCTGACCATGAGAACACGTGAAAGCTTTGGATGAGTCAACAAGAAAATTAATGACAATATATAATGCCTGTTGCCCCAGAAATGACGCTAATAGACTTATAGAGTAAAGAAAAAGAAGAAAATCACTCACCAGCATCGGGAACTACACGAAGCAAAGGAATAAAGCTGACAGGAAGCATAAGTCGCACAAACAAAAAGAAAAATTAGAAGAAAAACAATCGTAATTATTGATTCATTTTCACATCCACCACCAGGATATATATATATATATATATATATATATATATATCACAAAGATGGCGTTTTGAAAAAAAAAGGTAAACTAAGATTTTAAGGCAAACAAACAGTTTTTATAATTAAACTGTTGTCAAAAAACAGAGGATTAATGATAACAAATAATTTTAAATATTCATTTAACTATCACTAATACTGTCGGTTTAGCGGAGATGCTATCAGTTTTACGCTTTAGATAATACTATTTTACTATCAAGTAAATTGATACGATCTCTGCGAAACTCAGAATAGTCATAGAGAAGTGACCATTTAAATTTCTCTCTCTCCTCCCTCCCTCTCTCTCTCTCTATATATATATATAAAGGTGGACATTGAAGTCAATGTGGCCTGACGATTGCGTCTAGCATGAAACAGTCCGTCTCCTCTAAGTGTTGACTTCAATATCCACTATTATATTTACATACGCTCTATCCTTGATACTGAGCACTTTATCCCATAAATATAGCACATTTTATATATATATATATATATATATATATATATATATATATATATATATATATATATATATATATATATATATATATATATATATATATATATATATATATATATATATATATATATATATATATATATATATATATATATGGGGACCTCGAGGCGGTGTAATGGTTCGCAAGCTTGGCTCGCTAGAACAATTACGATTGAGTAGTGAGTTCGATCCTCACTGGGTGCCCCCTAATTTCAGCCTTTGTTACATCTAAGCTACGCTTGGAAAATCACTATATATATATATATATATATATATATATATATATATATATATATAATCAATTGGACGTATTTATCTTATAAGTCCTATCTGTGATACAAAAGGATACATAAACAACTTGTAAAATACAGTAACCTTAAGAGGGATGATTATTTACTAAATTTAGCCTAGTATGAAACAAGGCTAACGTAGCAGAGCACCTAGTTAGGATGGATCTCACTAGACTAACGACTCGATCAGCGAAACGAGCTTACTAACTTGAAAGTATAAACTCTAATGATAAATATATCACTGTCGAGGCCAATCTTCCATACCTTTATGAATTGTATGTTTTGGTATGCGTTTATCATTCTTATCTTTAACAAATGTATGCATAATCAATTATAGTTTTGCCCACGATGTCGGCAAGATTGCTGCGGCTTTCTTGCCGGCACGAGTGGTTAGTGTTCAAATCCAAGAATCGACTTGGAATAGTGGCGAGTGCAATCTTTTTAGCCAATGGACTCGTGCCAAAATAAACTAGGCTAGTAAATATCAATAATAGATTGTCAATGGTCTGCTGAGTTGAATATTTTCCATTTTTCAGAGAATTAAAAGCAGTTGATTAATTTCAATTTTATTGTGAATAGATTGACTTGTATGATTAAATCTGACATAATTTACTGTTTCCATGAAGGATAATGTAAATTGATTTATATCAGATTTAATCTGCTGGCCGAGATGTTGCGAAATATTTATGTGGGTATTTAGAGTTACAGAAATATTTTTATTTTCCCAACACAGTCAACACATTGTGATCGTGTTCATAGTTGATGTTATTGAGTGTTAGTTTTTTTTTCTTTTTATGATTAAGGCTTCCATTATTTTTAGTCTTTTTACATGTAGATGAGTCTATTATATTTGTATTTTCTATGAGTATGTTGCAGATGGAGATTGTTCTGTCTCCGTGTGTGTTTAAATGAAACCTAATTGAGTTATAGTCAGAGAGATGTAACGTGAGACTTCTTGTTAGGCAGGTAGTGGTATGTTCAATATAATTATTCATGAATTTCGTTTCATCAGGAACACGGTTCCTTAACGGACATGTGAAATTGGTTCTCCATAATTTGGATCTTGCAGGGAAGTTATTGCTGTTGATGATAAGATTAGCTGATTTAAATTTTTTATAGTAGATAATTTAATTTTCTTGTTTTTGTCGACTGAAGTTGTATATTTCTTTATAATGTTACTAAGGGAATATTCATTCTGCTTGTTACCATGCATTTGATTTTTATAGAAAATGTTAATGTTAGTGTTTTTATCTGTATTAATTATATTGAACATGCCACTAAATGCTTAACAAGAAGTCGCGTTACATCTTTCTGACAACAGCTCAATCAGGTCTTATTGAAATACGCACGAAAACCTACCAAACTCCACTCGTAACGTACACGTAGAAAATACAAATATAATAGCCTCATCCACGTGCAAAAAAGGGCTAAAATTAATGAAAGTATTAATAAAAAAAAGAAAACGCCAACACTCAATAACATCAACTACGAACACGGCCACAATGTGCTGACCCTGTTTGGAAAATAAAAACATTCCTGTAACTCTAGACACATACATAAAAAAAAAATCATATATTCAGTTAATAGTAAAAAATAAAATCATCCTTGATAATAGCTAAAAGAATAGCCGAACGCATTCGGACATGTAGAACATTCGGACGAATTTCTACATAATTTATGTCCAGAAAAAGAATAGAAATATATACGAACGCAAGATAAATTAATTAAAATCCTTAACCGCATTAACCGCAGTAACTTGTCAGTCGTTTTTAACAAAACACACACACACACACACATATACATATATATATATATATATATATATATATATATATGTGTGTGTGTGTGTGTGTGTGTGTGTGTGTGTGTGTGTGTGTGTGTGTGTGTGTATGAGAGGCTATTTTCTTATCTTTACTGGTGGAAGTGGTCATACATGACAGGAAATCAATAAGAATGAGTATAGAAACCTGGTTCTAGATGGCTCGTCCCTGAGGCGCTACCTTCCCACTTTACTAAATAGAGTAAGATCAAAAGCATGTCCTGATGCCTCCAGCAAACGCTGATAGAACTGAGCAATTTCTGGAACATCCATTACGCAAAAGTGTTTAATCCATTAAAAACCATGTCGTATTAGTCCTCTCGAGGTGACAGATTATTTATGCACACACACACACGTCTGTGTGTGTGTGTGTGAGAGAGAGAGAGAGAGAAACAGACAGAAAGAGAGAGAAAGGATGAAAACTGAAAGTAACCAATATGATAACTGATTCGTGTAATTTGATATTTTCCCGTACATTTACTGTGTGCATCGCTATTTCGTGTTTTTAAGTGCAAGTTTCACCAGGTTTGCGTCACAATGAACTTTCGACTCGAATGTAAAGAAGCAGACGTCATGCTTTTGTGTCTAACACAAGGGAATAAATGCAAACTTAGATCCTATCAAATATTCCCCAACAGTTTTTGCTAAAAGTCATCAGTTGGTAAAACTAGAACTCGTCTTCTTCAACGTGTTGTTCACAGATTCAGCCAGTGTCAAGATGGCGGTTTGGAATCTAATTTGACTCACATAAAGTACAAACTGTAAACTATAGTCAATAAGTTAAAAATGTTTTATACCTTTTTTTTCCTTTACCACAATATATTTTCTTTCTTTCCATATCAGTTTCACGTTATTTCTGCCTTTTTTATCTTCTCTTTCCTCTCTTACTTTGTTTTCATTTTACTTTAGTCTACCTCTTCCTTCCTTCCTTCCTTCCTTCCTTCCTTCCTTCCTTCCTCACTTTATCTATCTGCTTCCTCTTTTTCTATTTTTTGCTTCCCATCTATCTCTTCTATATTTTCTGTTTTTTCTTTCATCGTATTATTCTTTATTTTATTTTGCATCTGCTTGCTATCTATTCTTTCTTTCATTTCTTCCTTCTTCTATTTTTATCTGTTCTCTTAACACCTTCCTTCCTTCCCTCCTTTCCCTCTCAGTCTTTTCCCACATCCTTCTTCCACTTTTTGTATATCCCCTCTATCCCTTCTCTTATTTTCCTTCCTTTTCTTTCCCTGTCTCTACCTACAATCGCTTTCTTCTTTCCAACTCTACCGTTTTCTTTCCATCAATATTTTCCCTTTTCTCTCTCCTGTTTCTAGGTTCTTTTCCTCTCTATCTCTCCTTTCTTTTCTTTCTCTATTTGGCACTGGTATTTATTTGTTTGTCTCTCATTTGGACCTGTTATCACAGCTTTTAACAACTTGTACGAGCTGAAAAATTATTCTTTTTCTTTTAAATTTTCCTGGAAAAACTGCGTGCGTTTGTTTAGAATTTTTAGAATTGATATACCGTTGAAAACTTGACTGAAGATTACTCTGGCTGGTGCCGTTGTGACATCCCTTCTTGCCACTTCCGTTCGGTTGAAGGACAGCATCTATAAATATTTGGCAGTTGAGTGAGGTCATGCAGACTCAATTTGGTGAGTTAAGTCGAAGTTAGTGTGAATGACACATAGTGGAATACATATTTTACAATATCAATCGGATAAATATTTCTTCAAAGGAAATAAGTGGTGCCCAGTCCATGACGGTCACAGTTCATTGAACTTCTTCGTATATATATATATATATATATATATATATATATATATATATATATATATATATATATATATGACATACCCTATCTATATTTCTTCGATATTACTAAGTTTGTATCTGACACCAATAGATGCTATGAAGTAGATGTTTGTCAAAACTTCAATTCAATATTGTATGAAACTAAGAGCCTGTTCATTGCCATCAGTCTAATGTCGTCGATAGAGAATGCCCCAGGCGAAACGTTGTGATAAAATCAAATAGGATTATGATACTTGTCCAAATAACCTGTACTAATAATTTCAAAGATAGCTGTCTCTCCAATCAAGTGATTTTGTAGTCAGTGAATTCAATTTAAAAAATCATTGCTAGTCAGTAAGTCAACGTAACATTTTTACATCAATATAAAAATATTTATTCCAAGAACTGTTTCAGGTGTACAACCCACATTGAAGGAAAGTGTCTTTTACCTTAGATACTGTATTGGTGGAATCTACCTGGAAAACAGACCCCTGTTGATTTCCTTTGATAATAATCAAAATGTTAGGACAGGCATTAGAGAAATCGATTGAAAGCATTGATTTCAATACGATGTTACGTTTTACCTCGTGTGCTTGACTGCTCTCAGAGTTGAGATACAAAAGTTTATATCAGATTTCGTTAATGATCAACGAAAGTCCTTTGTTAAGGAATTTTATTTAGTTTTCTGGTTTTGGGTAAAATTTTAATTTCAGCTTTATTACTATTTTATTAATCATTAACAAAGTACTTTCGTTGGTCTTATGTAAATAAAATATCGCTGTCTAAATACAACCAATTCAAAGATTTATTTGCTATACCAAATTTTATAGAAGCAGGACACCAGTGTTAGTGCAATAGTTCATGACTTCGTTTCAACAGACACTAAATTTCCCTTTTCAAAGTATGTGCACGTTAGAATAAATTTGCCTCCACATTAATATTATTAAACTAGTTTACCATCAATTTCAAACAATAGCGTCAGTGTTTAAGTAATTTTGCAACTGCATCAATTATATTTTCTGTATAAGTAATCTAGGATTTTTATCCATACAGTAAACTTTATTGTGGCAAAAAGAAAGAAATCAGCTTTTTTAAATCATTAGAAATAAAAAAAAATATCCAAAGAAAGATACGACGAAATGAAACTAATAAAAAGTAATGTATTAATCACTTTCTGTTGTTATAGTAAGATGAGTCATGTTCGCATAATTATTGTTTGCTCATTGCTTCATAACAATGAAATAACACATTAGTTATTAGAGGTAATCAGATAACATGACCGATATATATATATATATGATAAAAAATAGTTTTAAGGTATACTATATTTAAGGGTAAAAGTACTCAATATCAAGGACAGAGTGTATGTAAATATAAAAGTAGGCAAGTGGCGACAGTATGTTTCATGGCCTGAAGAGGTGGGACTGAGATGCCAACCTAGCAGCACACTTAAATTTATGCAGTTGGGGCACCTGTGAAAATAGCTCGTCACAGCAGTTTCCATGACAATATTTGTACGAAAGACAGAAGGAAGTCACATCATTTCTGTGAGAAGTCGAGATGCCAGGCCAGGACCTATCACATTGCATATCTGTCTTTGGATTTTGACGAGAATCAGACCATATATGGCAACAGTATTCAGTGCAAGGACGAATGGTAGATTTATATATTTGAAGGATAGACTCAGGCGAGAAAAACACCTTCTGGCGCGACACAGTGAACCAACTTTGCTTGCGGTAGATGTAGCTATTGATTCTATGTAGTTGTTCCACCTCAGATCAGTGGAAAACGTGAGATTAAGAAAGCGCAGATAGACGTTCTCGTGAAGTTGAGCATCAGCCATCATGATAGGAAGCAGGGCGGTTTCTCTATGTTAAGTAAATGAGAGCAGTTTCGTTATATAGGCATTAAAGTTTACAAGCCATTTCCTGTCCCAGTCAACCACAGATTGGAGGTCCTTTGCGAGACCAACGGTCAGGTTAACTTTGCCAGCAATGCCGAATTTACTATTGAGACAGGAGTAAATGGTAGTGTCGTCTGTGGAGAACTTTCATTTTATGGTTAGACAGGAATGATTGGATAAAATCAAATAAATACTCCTGTAATACCGTATCCCTGAAGCTTACGTAGAAGGCCGGCATGCCAAACCCTGTAAAATGCATTCGAGATATCTAGAGCCACAGCTCGAGCTTCGTTGTTATTATCAAGAGCTTGGTATATAAATTCAGTTATAGCCGTGTGCCCGTCAGCGGTAGACCGGGCAAAGCGGAAATCATATTGCTTGTCAGAGAGTTGATAATAGGAAGTAAGGTGCTTAACCACTTCGGCATTGATTAAAGCCTTGAAGACTTTGCCGAAGAGTGGTAAGAAACTGACAGGATGGTAGTTAGATGAGTCAGTAGAGTCTCTAGAGTTCTTAAAAACAGGTACAACAGATGAGGACTTCCAACAGGCTGGAAAGCAAGAGTCAGCAAGGCAATAGTTATATAGTCTGGAGAGAACTGGAGCCAGCTCAGGAGAACATTTCTTTAGGACTACGGCTAGTATCCCGTCACCTCCACTTGCTTTATGAGAGTCTAATTTAGAGATGATGCCCAATGCCATCATCGGGGTTATGCTCATCTCACTCAATTGAGCCTCAGTTCTAGGGGGAAAATCAGGTGTGGGTACTACGGACGAGTCGAGTGTTGACTTAGATGAAAATTTCAGAGCAAATCATTCAGCCTTATCAGCTGTGGAAGTTAGGACTTCGAACTGATTGAATAGAGTAGGGTTTCTGGATTTGGTATTGTTCAGCACACTCTTGCAGAGCCGCCAATAATCTTTAGAACCAAACTTGGGAGATGCAATACGTTGTTTCATTCTATCAGCAAATAGTAACTTTGCATCAATGAGGACACGCTTGCACTCATTACGAGCAGAGAGAGACGTCTGTTGCAATCAGACATGTCGCTCCGGTACAGACGGAAGTGAATCCTATGGACAAAGGAGATGAGCGTGATTTAACTTTGTATTTTCTTGCTGGGATGGAAACTTCGATGACAGCTTTTACGCAGGAGACCTCAGACGCACATTTTTGAACGGGGTGATTAAAAACCACATTCCAAGCGACGTTGCGAAGAAAATCACTGACCGAGTCCCAGTCTATATGCAAGTTTCGTTAAAAACGACTGCCATAGTGCTGTGGTTAAGTTTTATATAATTTTTCATGTGTTTTTTATAATATTTTCTTCTCAGGTCATAAATTAGCTAAAAATTGTCCGAATGTTTTATATATCCAAGCATTTTCTGTTATATCAATTTTATTTTACTTTTAACTGAATATATGGATTGTTTTAGGCATGTATCTAGAGTTATATGATTTTTTTATTTTACAAACACAGTCAGCACATTCTGGGCGTATTCATCGTTGATATTATTGAGTGTTAGCTTTTTTTTAAATTTTTATTAATACTTCCATTAGCCTTTTTCTGCATGTGGATGATGTTATGATATATATATATATGTGTGTGTGTGTGTGTGCGCGCGCGTGTGTGTGTGTGTGTGTTAGCGTAGTGGTTATCGTCGTTGAAAGTAGGATTGAGTTCAAATTCTGGCCGAGGTCGTTGTGTTCGATTTCGCACAAATACTCTTAGAAAGATATGATTCCATTTATTCTCTACTCTCAACCACCCAGTTAATGCTTGATAGCAAAGATACTGGAATCTTTAGCTTTCGTTGGGGAAGGACAAATATGAATGTAAAACCGTTTGGACATAGGGATCGCAGTAAAAACCTACTTGCTACAAAATTCTCAACAGTAACGTATAGCTACACCGGAAAATCAACAGGTCTTACAGTGAGTACTATATAAACACACGGCTTTATATTACAGAAAGAATACCAAAGTAGATTTCGGAAATTTTTATGCTTTTGGCTATACACAACGAGGGATACTTTATTTTTTTTATACTTATTCACGAAGTTTAGCTTCGTGGAATTTTTTCTTCTTCTATGTAGCATGTCCTTTAGGTCATGGGTGATCATGGTGCGCCATAACTTTTGTCTTTTTGCTGTCCTAATCTGTGTTCTGCCAACCATTTACACAAACTCGTTAGGTAGGTTATTCGATGTTTTCCTTTCTCTCTCTTGCCTTCAATGTGCCCTATAAGTGTCAAATTCTCCAAGCCCTCTTTCTTCGTTATGTATCCTAGGAATGTCAACTGTCCTTTTCTTATTCTAAGTATAGATATACTTTTTGTTTCTATTTTCCACAGAATTTCATCATTGCTCACATGTTCAGTCGATGGTATTGTCAGCATCCTTCGGTAGAACCACATTTTTGTTGCCTCAAGTCTCTTCTTCATCTGTGAAGAGATTTCCCACCATTCGCTACCATATAGAAGGACCGATATTACATAACACTTCAGTACTCTCTTCTTTGTTTCTAACGAAATTTTTCTGTTTCTTAATACTTTACTTAGCTTTTGGAAGGCATCTTCGCTATTTCAATGCACCTTCGGATTTCCGTGTCACATTATCCTTCCTCTGTTAAAACACTTTCTAGATATTTAAATTTTTGTACTTGTATTTCTTGTATTTGGTGTCTCCAATTTGTTTTTCTGCTTTTTTTTTTGTTTTGTTTTTTTTTTTTTGTTTTTTGTTTTTGCATTTTGGGCTGTTTTTTTGCCGACAACCATATATTATTTTCTTACTATTGACGTTTAGTTCATTGTTTTCGCTTTCCTCTACTACATGTAGTTTTCTTTTCTATGCCTGCTATCAATACTGTGTAATATACATATTTTACAGATTTTATGTTGTTAATTCTAAGTTTCTCAGGATTGCCACACTGTAAAGTTTGAATAAGTCCAATGAAAAAGCATATCCTTATCTTACGCACCTTTCTATTTTCGTGTATTTGTTGAATTGATTTCCTCTCCGTGTGCAGGCGGTTTGCTCCCATTATAAGTTCTGTATTATTCTAATATCCTTCCCAAATAAATGAAGCTTACCTAATAGTTCAAGTAGTTCTTTATGATGTATTTTATGAAAACCTTTTGCATAATCTATAAGCAAGTCGGTGAGGAAAATTTAGTATATCCAATGAGGATATGAACTTAGAGACGTGACAAGTTTACTAACGAGACGCCTTTAATGGTTAATTATTAAACCTATCTTAGTCTGACAGATAACAATTTTAGGGTTCCAAATAAGGAATGCACACGCTTCAACAGTCTCATTGTTTGTGAGATCAATTCGTTAACTCCTAGTCTGCTGCAAGTCGCTCATATTTATATTTCCTAATCTGAGCTTAGTCTGCCACAAGCATGGGCCATCCAGTGAGGATCATATAAGTACTAATGTTCTGCGAAATTAGCTTGCTAACTAAAACTTCCTATGTTATTTACAAGGGTTAACCAGTACAGCGCAAAAATAAATAGTGAAATAAAAAAAATTTTTTTTTAAATAGAAAAGGTGCGTCATTCACAGTTTGTCTTTAAAAAAGCAATTAAAACCCAGTCTATGGTCCGAGCTGCAATGACAACTGGTACCAATAGGAAATATACAACAATATAACAAATCAAATAGGCAAGCCGACATTTTTGGGGTGGTGTATGTGGGGGTTAAATCATATAAAAATCATTAAGCGTGAGGTTGAATTATCGAAACAGGAGCCGTTATCGGAAACGAAGAAATAGTTTCGATTTTTGTTGCCTGTCGGCATTAATTTTCTTGAGATCGTAATTCGTTTGAATTCATCGAGAATTACCTTGACAGATTTTAATAACAATAAACAATGGGAAATGAAAATGAAAGTGAGGGTGATTCTGCACGTGTTTTTTTCAATGCATTAATTCTCAAAGCGCTTTAAAGAAAATGAATGCTTCAAGGAAACTGTTTATAATGGAAAGATTACACAATACTTCTAGTAATCAGAATAAACAAGCAGAAAAGCTTATTAAAAAAGGTACCTTTTTACGTGGATATTACACGTTACTCTAAGCTGGTGGAATTGTAAATTACTTTTCCATTTACTTCTAACGAAGAAAAATATTTCTTCAGAGGAAAAACAAAGTAATCTATTTTAGTTGTCATATCTTCGACAAGTTTTTTAAAGTGTTAGTGATTTTCTGTTTAGGAGTTAGGAAGAAAGTGTACTTGAAATCGCTGGGAAGAGACAAAAAGAAGCAAAACAAGAAAAGAAGTTTCTTTTTTCAAATCATCTGAATTGAATAGGGGACACGTTTTCTTTAACCTCAAAATCGTCTGACCACTTCCTACAATATATGTTGGGCGCCTATCTCATACACTTTGAAAGGGCATGGCACTTAAAAAGCGAGGACAGGTGAAACATTGCAAATGCTCTACGAGTCTGAATACCGCTTTTTTTTTTTTTCTTTTTGTTGTTGTTTTTTCTTGGGAATACATACTTATCGATTTATATATGCATTCCAGAGTCAAACCATATCAGTACATGACGTGTACTAATCGAGAACGTGATTCGCAACGAGCAATTGATCATGTAATGAGTAGCATATGGTCTTCATTTAATCACGTCGTCTGGCTGAAAATAAACGTCCTCTGATCACGCCATCCATAACATACTTTGTTCACTTTGGTCACCTTGCTGAATAGAATACAATAATAGGAATTTAATTTCTATTCTATTTATACAATCACATAAGTGAGAAATGATCTAATAACAAGGAAAAAAAGAAATCAACGCGCCAAATAAGAAATTGAACTTAAGGTCGTTTATAAGTTCACTTTGCATTAATACAATTACACGCGTATACGTTGTGTATATTATACGAATTGCTAATCTAAAACTTTCGTGGAATTTGAACAACAAGAGCTAATGTAACGTAGCACAGAACCTTACCAGTACTCGGTGTAAAATGGCTGTATACACTAAAGTCATGTATAAATTCTAGCTTTTAGATTGCATATTTTGATATTGTATCTGTCTTCTTGGTAATCTTATTTCATTATCTGTTGTTAAAATGACGCTTTTAATTCAGACTGCACCTTATTTCTAGTAGTATTTACAGATTTTTGATAAAATCCAAAGAAATACCTACAATGTTAGCCGTCCTAACGTGGCATTCCCACAGCCATAATGTAGCTTTCTTATGATTTTTGTTTAAATATTTTAATGAAGATTGTTCTAATGAGCTTTCATCTTTGGTACCTCAACTTTACAAATTTAAGCGCAGTACCAGATTGACAGCTAGGTCTGATCATTTTACAATTGAAATGACTAGATATAACCGTTCTATGCTAAGTTCTATCCTCAAATTTCGTTTCTCGCACTTCTCACTTGCAGAATTCTCTTCCAGTATCTTCAAATGCAATGCCAGTCGTTATTTTTTGTCTTCTTAATTCTTTTTCTTTTATAGTTCGCTTTCCTTAAAAATGTTTTTTTTTTCTCATATTCTTCCACATTCAGTAACACTCCTTTTTGCATCTTAGTGACTTTATTGACTTGCTTGAAGTGAAATGATTAAAAACAAACAAAACCAAAGCAAAACAAAAACTAGACAGCGCTTAATTGTGACAATAAAATTTTAGCGTCTCTTTTTGGGAACAATCAGCACGTCACACCTGTAAAATTAATATCTAGCCTACATATTAACTCTTTATGTGCTAATATACGATTTCAAACAGCCACAAAACAGATAGATAGATAGATAGATAGATAGATAGATAGATAGATAGATAGATAGATAGATAGATAAAGGTACTGAAAAGTTCTCGGCCAGGCTAAGAAAGAATTCTGAAATAAATTCTGATGTATGGTTACATCTTCGATAAGTTGAATGTGACGAAAACTTTACACTTTTGAGCAACTCTTCATAATGATGTAGATGATATATATTGTTGTAAGTGATAGGTAAATGCTATCGGAAGGAATCATCGAACAGAGGTAAATTTCTTCTGAAGTTCAAGTGAGTCCAGTTCTACCTGTTCCATTTCCCATCACCAAATATCTTGAGAAATCTTATCAATAGCATGTCACGGTGGTTGGGGAAGATGAGGGTTGCTATTTACTAAGTGTACCTTAGTTTGGGCCCAAAGCTACCCACAAATCTAAGGCACCTTGTGAGTACCGAACTCACAACTAATGATCTACAAGTCCATCTTTCTGATCATTACACCACGATGAGACACCCTGAGAAGAGGGTACGTGAATTAGTACAGTACCATCCCCACCCTACCTACAGATGTAGTAATAGCAAATATAAGATAAAAGCTATGTGTACAATTGTCAGTTTTGTCAACGTACAATCATTAATACACTCGTCACAGTCTAATGCCTTTCTCTTGCAAATCAGTTTCAACAATTCGATCAAATTATCGTCAAAGAAAAAATTTATTCACTGTGATGAATAAGTATCGTTTGCTGTAAAACGTTTACCAAGTAGGAAAACATACGTTGTTTCAAAAAGAAAAAAAAGTTAAAAATTCTTCCTCTATCGATTGAACTGTCCTTCCTCTATCATACTTTGAACTTATGTAAAAGATTGCCAGTATAATGTTGTTATTGATTCATGTGATGAGAGCCGAACAGTTTAGACATTACTAGGCTAAATTTTTTTTCGTAAATTCAACTTTACATCATTAGTATTTTAGCAGTGTACAAAATATTTTATCATGAATAAGCCTGTCATTAAAGAAAGGACATCATTGCACTCGTGTTTAGAATTGTATATAATGATACACAGATTGAGTCAATAATTTTCATATTATTGTGTTGGGTTAGTCCAAGACTGAAACAGTCAGTTCACTGTCAACGGATTGTGCGATATATGTGCAATACTGCAATTGTTTTACATGTAATAAGTTTCAAATGTGCTAGCGAGAAATTTGGAGTTGATGACTGTTGTCCCAGTGGGAACGTTTTTAGCTTTTCATTTTTAAAATTTAAGGACAATATTTATCATGTATTTTGAATAAAACGTTGACTGAATATTTAATAATACGATGGCGACTGATACTGTTTTCTATTTACGTCTGCAGTCAGGTGTTCATATTTGGGAAAAATTTCGTTCAAGTAAATGATTTTTTAAAGACTTCTCGTCAACATAAATTTACATTTGCTGCTCTGTTATTGCGTGTGTGAGTGAATGGTTTTTTTTTTCCGGTGTATGAATAATGTCTGTTTGTAAACACTGATATACAACGTATGTAACTAACCACTGGATAATGCTATTTTTCAGGTCACGGCTTGACGTAATTTTAACTTCTCCAATGTATATTGTAAGAAAAAAAACAAAGTAACCATCACCACATATAATTGAAATCTTGGCTAGCAGTCCATTGCTCTTAGCAATTATATAACAACACACTAGATTTAAATGAAATAAAAAGAGAGGGGGTAAAAGGAAAGCCAAATGGGGGCTAGTCTGTAAATAAAACACATTACACAGTCAGTCCCTACATTAAGTACTTATCAACGGACTATCATAAAGTTGATTAAAAATTCAAGTTAAATTATTATTATTTTTATATTAACTACTAGCAGCATGGCCCAGTGTTGCCCGTGCTTGATTCAAAAATCATACGACTCATACAGCAATCGCTATCACTTGACTTAAAATATTTTTGCCCTTCCTTACCTCTAAAGGAGTGCCCTTTGCCGTGCTGATGTTGCTACATGCCTTACTTCTTGCCTATCTCACACTGCGAATTTTTTCTAAGTTCTATACTAAACATTAAATCTGTTACGAAAAAGAACTAAACAAAATCAATACAAAACGATCAGCTTTAAAAAAGGACTCGTAACTGGAAAAACCGTATGAAAAAAGAATGTTAACAAGAAATACTTTTTCACACCCAACCCAGTTATGCGGAATCAGAATCAATGTTGAGTCAAAGCAAGCGAATGAGCCCATTAGAGTAAAGTGCCATGCAGATTTAAATTTTTCCGACTTTTTTTTCGAATGCAGCTATCGATTTTTTTTTTTTTGCATGCTAGCATGCTAGTTAATATTCGTGTCAGCCAGCTGTTGGCTCTCACACTGGCCAATAGAATCTTCCTGCCTATTCGTGGAAGTCAGCTATAGGCTCTCACTCTGGCCAGTACAAAATGGCCGCAAACTACATGAAAACTTCCGTAGAAGCATGAAAAAATCGATTATTTTCACTATCGATGGGAGTTGGGAAATGCAAGGTCGGTCTTGGCCTTCCCGCTAACTTAGAGCATGTGCATGTAAATTTTGGTGCAAATCCGTCGAAAATTGCGGCCGTGCATTCGTTACACACACACACACATCCTGCCTTTTATAGATAGAAGATATTATTATGGTTATTTTTTTAGTATATTTGTAAATGTTTCTGAATGTTATATACTTAGAAATATATATATATATATATATATATATATATATATATATATATACACAGACGAACATTTGACTCACTGGCGCTAATCAAAGAACTGTCTGTGCCTGTTCCGACCAACGAATTGATATATTTAGGACTAAATGTCGTTCATCACCGATAGATTGACTGTATGATATATGAGTATGTGTGTTCTTTAACATCTTTAAATGTTTGTTTCTTCTACTGATAGGAATGTGTTGTAGAGTAAGGAGAAGAGGGACGGAAGACGGGTATTAGTGAACCAAATTCGATTTCCAATTGAAGGTGTTTGTATTTGCTTTGAACTAAAGCTCGAGGAAAAGGCATGTACCGATTTCCCTCAGTGCTCTGCTTTATCATCTGATAGATAGGCAAAGTGTCACGTCTCTTAAATGACAAAATGAATGCTACATTCACATGATTCAGCCTCAAAGTGCTGTTAGACACATTGTCAAATATAATATTATCCAATCATAACTAAAATATAAGTTGTATATATTTAAAAAGTTGAAATATTGTTGCATAGTGTGTTACAAAAATACTTGGTGTATTTGAACAGTGAGCGGGAAAATAATGTTGTACGAACTTTTGACACAGTATTATTTGTGAGATTGCTATAGCGATATCCATGAACACTAATTCAAAACAAAGCTTTGGGCTAAGTAATCTTTTATGGTCAAATCCCTCGAATATTTGTTTAACAACTTGCATGAAGTTCAGTTAAAAAGTAATGTCTTTTTAAATTTAATTTAAAAGTATTAGTTAAAATTAATATTTTTTTTTTTAAGATATAACCAATAAAATGACGAGATACCTATAGGAAAAATGTATTGAGCTATTTTCTCTTTTCCAACCCATAATAGTCTTTCAAAATGGACACCTGTAGAAAAAAAAAGCTGTCATTTTTTACTTTTTTTTATTTTTTAAGGAGTAAGTACAGCTCACTGAAGGTTAGTGAATGATTATGGAAAGACTGCATTTATCAGCACACTAAGGAGATAGTACAGTAGCGTTAATGTCAACATGAGAGAGTAAGGAAAATGATCTTAGTGATAGTCTCCACAGTGACAAGCCAACGACTTCTATGAATATAAATATGGTCAAACAGGCTGAAGCTGTCATTACAGCTGACAGAATAACAACTATTGTAAGACTGCGAGTCTTCAGGTGAGCTATAATATCACAGTCTCTTGGTCACTCAAAGAGCAAAGAGTATTTCTAGAATGCTAGCAGTTATCCTAAGTAGTAGAAGCCCATGGGCGTCTGAGACTACATAACACAGATATCACTCAGAGAAAAGCGATTCTTCAATTATAATAAGGGGCAAAAGGGCATATAGAAACCACCAAAAAACCACCGAAGAAGCTTTCAGGAGGTGACTCTACATGCTCTCATTCAAAAGTGTAAGGCGGAAGGAGACTATATTGGGGACTACATTTTGAATCCTGGGGCATTTATGTTAATTTTGGTAGGTATTGTTTGCAATTAAAAATTAATTAGAAAATAGCCAATATTTTGACCAACATTCGTATATTGGATAATATATATATATATATATATATATATATATATATATATATATATATATATATATATAATTGCATTATTCGGACTTTTGTCCTCATCTTTGTCGCCATATTTATTACAACATTTCAAGCATCCTTCTTCAGGTGATTGGAATGTTGAACTGAACCCTTTATTTCACTCACTGGGGTAGACTGTTCTAGTTCCACGTGCCATGTTTAATGGATGTCAGTTATCAGTTACCTCATGTTAATTTCCCTCTGAAAGTTCTCCACTGCCTATTGAATTCACACTCTTTGGGTTCTGTCACTGGATCTAACTAACGCCTTTATCCACTGTGTCATGTGTCATATATATATATATATATATATATATATATATATATATATATATATGCTGTCGTCCTTGGTGATGACCTCAGTGTCAATTTGACATTTACATGCGCTCTATCTTTGATATTGAGCATTTTACCCATAATTAATTATACTTGCATATATTTATATATATATATATATATATATATGTGTGTGTGTGTGTGTGTGTGTGTGTGTGTGTGAAAGTATGCAATATATATATATATATATATATATATGAAAGTATGCAACAATTATGGGTAAAAATGCTCAAAAAATGCTCAATATCAAAGATAGAGACCATGTAAATGTCAAATTGGAACACTGAGGTCATCATCAAGCGATGACAGCCTGTTTCATTGCGTTCAAGCATGAAACAGGCTGTCGCCTGTCATATGTGTGTGTGCGTGTGTGTATTTAAAATTTTGTATTGATGAATGTGCGTGTCTGTCTTTGTGCGAGAGAGAATAAGAGAATAAATACACATATATTGTGTACATCGGAAAGTTTACATTTTAAATTAAATATCAATATTATCCAATTTTACATATATGCGAGAGGTACTGGAAAGTTATCGATTCGACCTGATTCAGCAGCAAAATTCTGATGCTTGATTATTTGGTCAGATTTTGGGAAGTAGTTTCTACTGAGAATTCTTCAGCATCACACCGGATGTGCGGGTGGTATAATGGATAACAGCTCCGAATAAAAAATCGGAGAGTTCAAATTCCAGTCGTGTTCCTTACATTCACTTACACGCAAATACACTTGCGGAAAGTATGAAGCCATATCTTTTCCACGGTTATGTGTTAAATAGTATAATCTGTACTCGTAAAAATCATTGCTTCAAAATTGTTAATGCAATATTCACTCGAAAAAAAAAAGAAAGAATTATTCTTACAAATTGAAATATATTTCGGTTTTAAATAACACACAAAGGCTTGAAAAGTCGTAAAAAAATAAATCAATCAATGACTCAATCAGTACCCAACTATATGTACATACACTGCTAATGATACTTGTGGATACGACTAATACTTTGCTTATTTCGCTGACATTATGTCACAATGAGTAACAATAATCTTTCCTTGATTATATACAATCAAAAAACTATGTTAGATAGAAATCGAAATGATATATCATTACATCGACCAATTAACTGAATTTATTACTGTCCAAGAGACGCAACAATCAGCGGCATGAAAATGGCTTCCATATGTTTGAATATATACAGAGTCTGCCAAAAAATGTATATACACTTCAGGAAACAAAAAACTTGTTTTTCGTAGTTTTATCAAATTGTGATAACACTGCTTACTATGCGGACCCCAAAGGCTGCTGTGTATCGCAGATAACCGATCACATTGGCGGCCCTTCGACAAGAAATTGAAAATGCATGTGCAGCAATAGCAATGGACACTTTGGCTAGTGTTGCCCTAGCAGTAGTTCACCGTACTAATAAATGTATGGAAGTTAAAGGCCACCATTCTGAGCATCTCTTGTGATTGTCGAGTCCAAAGGTAACTTGTATTAACCTCGTGATATTTAAATAAATTTCATATTACAATATCTATACAAGTTTTGCCTTTCCTATAGTATGCATTCATTTTTAGAGGATTATATATATATATATATATATATATATATATATATATATATATATATATATATATATATGTGTGTGTGTGTGTGTGTGTGTGTGTGTGTGTGTGTGTGTGTGTGTGTGTGTGTGTGTGTGTGTGTGTAAATGTGTGTGTGTGTGTGTGTCGAGAGAGTGATATGATCATCGTACACAGATAGACAGGCAGGTTTTGGCAAAAAATGAGAAAAGGCGCTAAGCATAAATTTTCAGAGACGACATATATTTTATCCGTGCTTATATCGGAAGCCCCTGTTTCTGGTTATTTGAAAAGCTAACTAGAATCTGTGGGTTGAACCTTAATTTACACACACTGGCTTTCACACGCACACATACAGGGACATGAGGCACAGTCGAGTAATTTTTGAATTATCATTAATTATTTTATTCTGCTTTTTCCGGGTAAGATATTTAATCTTATTTGTTCACATTAAGATTTCACTGAAAAGTTAACCTGTTTTTTGGGGGTTTTTTTTTTTTTTACTTTTAACCAACATATATGTGTCTTTATAATCGAAGCTCAGTTACTGTATCCCAGGCTCGCTCTACACCATCAGGTTGGTACCTATGGTCATAAAAGATTGAGGGATTAATAATATTTACTTTATCATTTTTATCATATAGTTAATTATTTTAATATTCCTATTTGTTAATGAAAGACATTTCAGCAATACACGAAAATTCTACCTGGTCGATATTCTGCCGTCAGAAGATGTTAAAAAAATGAATTAATAAAGTCGCTTCGAATTTCGTAAACAAACAAATTTAATGTCCAACTGACCGGTACCAAGTGACAGTTTCAGCATGCATCTGTGTTTACATTGAGGAGGCTATTTCTGGCTTAGCGACACTCTGTTACCAGTTGATATTCTCGGGTGTTTGAAACTGCTAAAGTAAGTTGTTATTTTACTGAGCTTATCTTAGTTTGGCACAAGGTCACAAGTATGGCGCACCTAATGAGAATCGAATTCCTTACTTTCAACCAGACTAATTCGCTAGTCATTACTCCACTCCAAGACGCCCAGATTGCTAAGATGACAGTGGAGGAAGTGGAGTAGAAAATTGTTATAGTTAGGGAGATATGCAAGTGATTGGAAAATGAGCATTCTGTAGTTAATTTTAATTAAGCAACTTTCCTGTTCCTTTTCATTATTGTTTTGGATGCTGCAGCTGTAACTGTTTGAAAATGAAATTGCATTATCATGCGTTTCTTTGCTTTGAAAATATCATAATCATAATTTTTATTTCAAATGAAAATATATTATTCATTACTAGCATAGTACCCGTAAAAAAGAAAGGCTAATTTATCTTCTGCCTTGAATTAGACTGTGTGATCTGTCTAAGAAGTCTCAGGGAACGACATTTTGGTCGTTCCCTGGGACTTCTGTCTCAGAGCAAAGGTCTCGATTTCTCAGCCTTGTAGCTAGGATTAGAGTGTAGCATCTGTTCTCTACAGTTTCTAGAATGATGTGAGGTATTTTGCAACTCTGCGAGACAACCTTTCTCATCAATGAGGAGAGGGATTTCAATACCAATGTGACAGTTTTTGCCTTTGCCCCATACATACACGTGTGTGCGGACCCAAAACATTAAACAATGTGTTGAATTCGTAGCGAATCGAATAAATACGATGATTTCAAAAATGTTGCCGTTCTCAAAAGTTTCAGTCCTCCTTCGGATTTCCAGTCTTTTTGCAAAGCTATCTCCGACTTTTCCGATCGTGACAATAATGTTGAGTACATCATATTCACATTCTACAATCCCTTCCATTTTTCTTGTAACATTCAGATGTTTATCTTGTTTGAAACTCTCTTAATCTCGATAATATTTCGTGTTCTCGTGGGTCGGCTACATCACCTATAGATTTGTTTTTATATTATTATTATCATTATTATTTCATTTGATTTCTGTTGTATACATATTTCCTTCCGGGTCCCAAACAAAGACCTAAGATCAAAAATGGCATTATGACATTTTCTATTGATCATTTTTGCAAACAAAAAGAACAAAGATCACATACATCTTACACAGATAAAGCTCTTCGTAATGTGTAATATTTTGATAGTCTCGAAGATCTTCAAAGATACATTACAATCTGCAGGGACTGCCACATCAATAAGAAAACACATTCTGTTTTTTTTTGTTTTATGCATTTGCCTTCTCACATCACGGGTCTCGTTGTCGTCGTTGGGGGATTGTGGAATATTAAACCTCATACAATCTTCAGCACTTGTTTACATTATTTAAAGTTGGATTAATATTTTCGTCTTCGCTGTTACGATCACAACGTTTCTTAACAATAATAATGAGGACTTTAATCCAACTGTCAATAATGATAGCTCCACATCTCAGAAATTCAAACAGAAACTTCGGCACCTGCTTCGATATTCTTGAGGCGATCTAAAGTGGATATATTGTAATGTGTAGATTTGTTTTTGCCATTGCAAGCTGCAAGTCTGTGGTCATGTGGAGATGATTCTCAGTATTTGTTTCTCCTGTTGTATATTGTCGAAAACCTCATTTCAAAGAAGTATGTGGTAGAAGTTCAAGGTTCTGTAATAGTTTTCGTTATGTATAACCGTTTGTATTAAACGCGCACAAATAGTTTTAACAATAAAATTCCTTTATACAAATTTTTGATTACTTTTTTGCAGGTGTCAATTATTCGCAGAAAATTATATATATATATATATATATATATATATATATATATATATATATATATATATATACCTAAAAACGTTTACATCTAACTCGAAACTACATTTTTACCCAAATCTGGATAATCGCTGGTGTAGATGATCTCAAACATTTCATCGTCACTTCAATTACCGAAATCTTTGAGACGGTTTTAAATGCACCAATTCTAATAGAGACATTCTTGTTCCTCATATGAAATCTTATTTTCCAGCTCCTGAGCTATAGCCTCGTATTTTCTAATATTTCTCTTTTATTTACATAATATTTTCTGTTGACAACGTCTCATTTACAATTTGACAGAATTTATTTTCTTTATTCGCAAAAATCAGATCAGGTATCCATCCTTGGATGAGATGAACGAGCAGGATTACAAAATCTGAGATTATTATTTTTATTTTCGAGCATAGTCTCTCCAGTTTGTGCTAAGATTTGCCAACATGGTCGAACCCTAGTAGCCCACTGTGTCCTCGCCAGAAGAAGTATTGCTGGTGCCGTGGTCTCATTTTATTTCATTCTAGAATTTACAGGCTTTGATGCTTATTTGAATGGTTTTTTTTTTTTGTTTTTTTTTTTTTTGACAAAGTAACCAAATCTAGACAAATAAAACTAAGAGACATTTTATCAGAGGAATTTCCGTAGGATATGAGCATCCCTTAAGGGCATAATCTTTTGCAGATCTCTTATTGGTGTTTTATTTGGAATCTATCCTAGACAGTCATTAAATCCATTTTTAATTGCGATCCTATGAAAATTGGTACTGTTCTCGCCTCTGCGTTTACATTGGCCGATTCTCTCCCCCTGCCTCTCTCTCACTCTCCCCCGTATCTCTCTCATTCTCCCGCTCTTGATACTGATACTTAATTATCATTTATGCTTCATCTTATTATCGAATTTCTTTTCTTCTTCTTCTTCTTCTTCTTCTTCTTCTTCTTCTTCTTCTTCTTCTTCTTCTTCTTCTGTTATCGTCCTTATACTCTTCTCTATATTTTAATTACTTTTTCTTTATATTTGTCATCAGCACAATCATATTATTATTATTATTATTTTCTTTGATTTCTGGCGTTTACACATTTCTTTCCGGGTCCCGCCCAGGGACCTAAGGTTAGAAATGGCGTCATGACACTTTCCACTGACAAAAAAAAAAAAAAAAAAAAAAAGATTACATAGATAAAGCCCTTCGTAAGGTGTGGGGTGTACTTGTTAGAACAATTTTCTGTATCTCCTTGAGGCATGGACTTCCAGGTATCCCTTCAATTAGTCTACTGGAATCTTTTCCAACCAGTCCTAGGGCTCCAACTACAACAGGGATTGTTGATGTTCCCATATGCCACATTTTCGCGATTTCTATTTCAAGGTCCTTGTACTTTGACAACTTATTATTATTATTATTATTATTATTATTATTATTATTATTATTATTTCTAGCGGTGTTTTTTCATCTGTTCTCATCTTCGTCGTTGTCTTTTACTCTCTTCTACCACAGTTATTTTCGCTTATTTCTCTTTCTTTTTACTTCATTAAATTTTTCATCGGAATATTTTATATGTAAGCTTTCACCCATTTTTTGTGCCCTCGTTAACCCATTCCTAACGACGCATTACATTATCCAACAAATTATTTTATTTCATTTTTTTTTTTTATCGAAATAGGCTGCATTTTCCCGTTGCAACGTTGAAAGTTCAAATTACATTTTTTCAAATCACTATTTCCTCCCCTTGTTAGCGTTTCCACTGGTTTTTCTCCATTTTCTCATTTCACGTGTATTTTTATTTTTTATTTTTTTTCAAATGCCTTGTTATTGTCAATTACCAACGATTGCACGGCCATCACCTCTCTCCAGTAACACCAACACAAGTAATGTTTATCTTTGCTTCCTTCCTTCCGAAGATATCCATAACAATTGGGGGGGCCATCTGTGTGAACTTGTCTCACCGAATTATTTTTAGTTGTTCAAGTCAAACATTAACAAAAAAAAAAAAAAAAACCCTAAACATTCTAAAACTAAAGTTATTCTCTTTTTTTTAACTTAACGTTCTGAAATCAAGTATTTTACTTAGTTTTCACAACTTTTAGTCTCGTATCTTTATCTTAATGTTTTAATACAACGTTTCGGCCAACATTTTGTGAGACTTTCGATTGAATCTTGAACACCATTTGAATACATTTTTCTATAACCTTGTTAAACCATCAAAAATACTATGCAGCCTTCAAAAATTGTTAAATACAACACATTCGTTTAAAAGGCTAAAGAACATATCAGTTGAAAAAAAAGAAAAACTAGTTTGAAAAATACTCTTTTTATTGTAACCTTTTTTCTTTTTCTTTTTTTTTATGTCATGTCCCTTCAGGGTTTAATTAATTATGACTTTCCATAGATTCCCTTACTTTATTATCTGTGAATTGTCATGACTTCTTGGAAAAAGTAGTGAAGTATTTTCTTGTTGGAATCTCCACGATTTGGAATTCAGTTTTCTTTCTCATAGATTGGTTGCCATTCAAGACTAGAGCGATCCGTCTATTTAACATAGCTGGTAGCAGGGAGAAGAAATTTGTGAAAAGAGGGGTGCAATAGACTACTCCGGAACTTGAAGTCGACTCGCTTATTCCACTTTCATCACCGAAATGTGTTACACTACCTGCACCATCCTATTGTAACACTTCTGTCAGAATATCAAACCAAGATGGTTGCAACTCTGGATTTTATTCTCGTATCTTACATTTGTGCTTAATTTTTATATGTAGACAAAATAGTTACAATCTTAAGTTGGATAATTTTCTTTTTTTTTTCTTTTCTTTTCTTTTTTTTTTTTTTGTATTCTGCAAATATACCTCAATGGACAAAGCCTTTGATTTCTTACTTCCAGTTTTTCATGTTTTCTCCTCGGTGTTATGTCAGTGACTTTTATCATCACAAACCCATGTAAAAGTTGATAATTTTTCATCTTAAATTATAAATATAAATATGGTAAATTAACTTTCAATAATTGTAATAAAATTTTAAATTGCAATTTATTTACATTTTTACAAAGTTTTCGTACGTAAAGTTCTGCTTAAATTGGTTGTCTGTGGATGTATGTTTTCATAGTAAATATTCTTTTGAAATCTTCGTACAAATGGACATGTGTCTGATACAGAGAAAGTTCATACATTTTAGAAAATGTTATTTTACAAGACACAAGGAAGTACAAGCCGACTGAACTAGAAAAGGTGCAATGTAGCTTCAGATATCAGTAAATCTGTTGATCTAGCTACTTCGCTTAGCTTTTTAGAGAAAAGAAGTCGTTTGGAGTAGACTTCTGAAGACGTGTTGGCATTTTTTTAAGTGACTGACTACGACCTCTTGCAAAGGATAGTATTTATATGCTTCCAAGAGCGATAAACGGAAATGCTTTAGAATTTAATGACGCCAACAGGAATTGGTAGAAATTTCGTTTTTTCTACCTTGTAATATGTTTTCTACCACATCCGGAATTTTTTCAATCTTATTTTAGATATTTTATATATATTTTCCTGTTTTGAGTGGCATTTTTCATAACTGTACTGTTTATACACTACCTATTTTAATTAGTAAATTCTGAATACCACCATACACTTAGATTTTTACACTTCATATAAAAATTATTACTCGCTTAGAAAACTACCCGTCAAGAATTCTAAACAAGATATATCACAAGAATGTATCTAAGATACTCAATAAAAGAAATGTACCTTGCGTTCAATATTCATACACATCTTTTATTCATGCACACACACACCTATATTTTAATTTATTGCTTAAACGTTATATATATATATATATATATATATATATATATATATATATATATATATATTGGAATGGCTAGTAGAGATTAATCTATCTTATCATCCCAATACAGCATTACTATACACGCGATCTAGTAACACTTATATGCATAGTTCAATATAAACAAGAACACGTGTTTAACATTTGAGAGAAAATAATTTATCTACATATTCATAGAAACTAGAATTGCAACCTAGTTTATTTATGCTGGGAACCGAATATTTACTAGAAGTTATAGGAAAGATGATACAGAAAAGAAAAATGAAATAAATTCTTACTGATTTGACTGGGTCATATATTGTCAGTGATATGGCGAGGCCGTGTAAGGCGAAAGAAAATTCAAGCCTGAAGTAGGCGTATAGACGTTTCGAGAAAATATCTCCAATTGGCGAGGCGACTTACATTTAGAGCCGCTTGCCAGACTGATACATTTCTTACCCTTTGACATATATGTTTGGCACAAGTCTACAGTAGCAGAGTACATAATCGATTTCATCACAGTAGTAATGAGCTAACAGAATAGTTTATTAACCAATGTTCGCCGAAAGTTATCCTATCTAGAGAGATATTTATTCATCCTCTTAATCTGTCACATGAATTCCGTAATAGAGCATTCAGTCGAGTTTTAGGTCATGAGCAAAGCCTTAAGATACTAAGCTGCTTGACAATGTTCTACATCTGACACCTAATAGCTTATTCTCGTATAAGATCACGAGTATGTTGCGTACAGTGAAAATTGACCTCACTACAGTTGCCATAATCTACGAGACTGGCATATTAACCTGTATGTGACTTCCTTTGCTGTACAAAATATTATCCTGCTACTGAAAGTGACTCAGATCTATCAATAATGTGTTTGAATTTCATGATTGTTCTGTCGTATCCTGCTATGGCAACAGAAAACAACTGAGTGAAATTAACAATAAAGATATTGAAATTGAGAGGCCTTGAAAAATAATGCAGTAGAAAGGGAAGTAATACTAATACACAGTACTAAGGGTTAAGTACAAGTCCATGACAAAGTAACCAGTTTGAATGTTTATATCATTAATACGGAAAAGAAAGGGATTTTTCTAAATAACTTTACAAGAACAAAACAAAATAATTTTATTTTGTGCTAAATTGATTTAAATTCTTTTTCATTACATTTTTCAAAAGAATGCTTGATTTGATATACAGGAACTATACAAGAAAAAAAAAACCTTTATTATGGTATTTTTGTGAAATGAAAGTAGCCACAAATGATACCAACAACAAACATACGCACGTGAGATTTGGGTTAACTAAAGCGATCGTGCTTTAAGAAGAATCAATGTATTCGGTTACTGATCTGCAAGTTCAAAGGTCATTTTTATTTTATTTTTACCGCAAGCATTAATTATTAAAATTTCTGCCAAATAGTCTTACTAATACAGTAGAAAACACATAGTAAAATATAAACAACCATACATATTTTTCAAATGTGACCCGAAACAGTTTTTAAAAAAGTAATTATTTAGATTTCCCAACTTTTACGATAAGGTAATCTAGTGACTAAACATATTCTCAACTTTTTCGCTTGTATAGAAATGTGATAATGATTTTTTCTGTTCTACGACATTAAAATTTCCATTCGTTATTTTAAAGTTTTACAGAGATAAAAGACTTGGGAAAACTCACTTATTTTCGTTCATGCCTTTTAGAAACCACTGTTTAATAGATGAGTGTAGATTTTAATACGTAAAAATTTCGTTAGGCTGTGCCCACTTCTTACAATTACGAAGTATGAACAGTACAAAAAAAAAAAAAATAAACTCAAATTGAACGTAGATATTATTATTGTGTGTGAGAAAGATGACGAATAAATAGTCACCGTCGTTATGGTGGCAAAAATGAATATAGAGGCTGCGAGGAAGAACTGATCAATATATATGAGCCTGCAACTAATTCTTAAACTGGAGTAATAGGAGAGATATAAAAAGGAGGGAAGACAGAAAGAGCACTTATTGTGGAAGAAAAAAAGAAAAGTTAAAGTCTAAAGAAGAAAGGTGAAATTTAAGAAATTGTAAAAGGGAAGAGGAATAGAAGTGTCTGAGAAGAAAAATTGGGGAAAAAATTAAAATGAACTGCAATAAACTAACAAAGATTAAAAAATAGAGTAACGGTCGTGTCAATAATAATAGGAGTACTGTGCGTCATTCTTAAAAAACACAGTATATGCCGCTAAACGAGTTTGGCTAAAAATTGATATTACAAATTATAAAGTAAATACAGCCGTGTTTAGTACGGTAGAAATTTAAAGAAAATTATTGCGGTTCATATATAACTTGCTGTCATTTTATCTAAAAAAACATTTGGTTAAAGTGGATAACAGCAACGCAACAAGAGTTTATTGGACAGAAATCATAGTCAATATTTATTCCAGACGTTATTTTTATTTTACATGATCAGACAAAAGTTGTTTTTTATGTAAACAAGAAAACAATTACATAATTATATTTTTAATCATTTTACCCAAGCAAGTATGTAAAGCCACTAAGGCATAAGAAAGGGTTAATTAATGTGAAAGAATAAGAAAAGGAGAAACATTATTAAGGAGAGAGAATAAAATTAAGAACCGTGGAAGAACATTGACACAAGGACTTAAGATGAAAAGACTGAAATCGTGTCAAACCCTAATTCAAAAATATCAACGTGTAAAATTAATTCGAAAGACTGTCTAAGTATATCTGTCCACAGGTTTAAGTAGAGACAAACATATGAAAAAATATTGAAATTTAAACTACTTTTTTACAAACCAAGAAATTTAAACTAATTTAATCAATCTGATTAGCCAGATAATTAATAACGACAACAATGATAATAATACAGACAGAAGAAGATGAAGAAGAAGGAAAATAATGTTTAGGTAATAACGGAAAACAAACAAGAGACATTTCAGACAAAATGTCTCAAGAGACTCTAGAAAAAGTGGCGAATTACAGCACTGCTCAATACGGCATCACTACATATAAAAGCTGACTTTTATGAGTTGATGTTACGTTTTAACATTACTTTTTAAATAATAATAATAATGTAATTTTTTTCTTGTAGAAGATAACAAATTAAATCAAACCACTACTAAAACAACTCTTAAGTATTTTAAAACATGATCTAACCAAAGTGTATCTAATTAATATGTGTAGACATTAAATAACTTCAGCGACAATTTACTTGGTCAACAACCGCAACAAGATGATTATCATGAACAGCAAGAATATTAAAAAATGCAGTAAACATGAAGTAAATTTGTCATGTTTGTAGGTGGAAAATATAGTTAATTTATTATCTTAGAAATCAAAACATCAACATACCGTACAAGCACACGCGCACGCTTATACCGTGTGTGTGTGTGTGTGTGTGTGTGTGTGTGTGTGTGTGTGTGTGTGTGTGTGTGTGTGTGTGTGTGTGTGTGTGTGTGTGCGCACGTAACAATATGAATGTCTGAATATATATTAAAACACATATTAATATTTATATTTCGCCTTTTTATTGTAAGGTAGGTTGAGCTAAAATATTACCTGAATACTCCTCTCCTTATCCAGAAGTGAAGTTCATCAAAATTTTTAGGCTTCTTAATTTAAGAAACGTTGTATTTTAGTCAGATGTGAGGATACAAACAGAAGGGATATTTACATACATCAGAGGATAGGTATCTGTAATTATGTGTGAGTTTCAATAACATTTCTTCCATTAAGACAGATTTTGTTAAAAATTATATCTAATTCATAATCAACTAGTTACTTCACCATAGCTTATAAATTGTTCTTATATATATATATATATATATATATATATATATATATATGTCGCTTCTTACATAATGCGCCTGTGTATGCATGTATGTACGTAATTATATGTCTATTTACAAATTGTACATAACTTTAGGGATCAGATGTGGAAACGAGAAAGGTTGATTTATTTTGTCATTTACTTTAAATATGTATAATAATAATAATAATAATAATAATAATAATAAAACATGAAGTTACGTCAATCCTTTTGTTTTTTATAATAATAATAATAATAATAATAATAATAATAATAATAATAATAATAATAATAAACGCTATTTTTAGCTGTTTCTAATTTGAATTCAATGTCCTATTAGCCTGTGGACTGTCCGGCTACACGTACATATACACACACTCATACATACACACACACACACACACACACACACACACACAAAATAAAAATAAAAAATTTGCATAATAAAATAAATAATTGAAAAATATATTTTGTCATCAACGTAAAAGAATTTGAGAAAAATATTCGTTGTTACAAAATACCAATATGTCTAATATTTTTCTTAAGTATTGTTTGATACTTATTATATTCAATAACATTGTTTGAGTTTCTGCTATATTTTGATAAGTGTATACAAAATCATTGATGTTCACTGTGATGATGATTACCTCTACTTGCAGTTCTCACAGACACTGCACAACAATAATAACAACAACAATATTAACAAACAAACAAAAAATATATATATATTGGAAGTTACTCCACTTTACCTGGGTGGTCATAACGTGGTCCTCTCGAAGATCAGCTGTCTTCACATAGCTCCATTTGGTTTAAAGAAATGCTTTCCAGTTTTTGTTTCCATCGGAAGGAAGAGAAAGAAAAAGACCGAGGAGTCTGGATGCGTCGACGGACTTGAAAGCTTTGGTTCGATGGTAAGGGCGGAGGTAGGTGAACGCCGAGCTGGTTACAGGGGTACAGGCTGGATGATGATAATGATGGTGATGCTATCAGTAGTACAACTTCTAATACATAATTGTAGCCGTGGTAGTGATGATTATGGTGATAGTGCGAACGTTGCCTGCAGTGGTAGAAGTAATAATAGCGTTATTTTGAAATGATGCGGGTGGTAGTTGTATAGATTGAGTGGTGGCATCAGGAGAAGAAAACAGTGACACTCGTAGTAGTAGTAGTAGTAGTAGTAGTAGTAGTAGTAGTAGTAGTAGTAATTAACAAATTCAGTTAATAATTATTATTTCTTTATTAAGTAATCGAGGAATCTAGAAAAATCAGCTGGTTTTAATCGAGAGATCGAAATCATTCGTGTGCTAACGTTCAATAATTGTTATAACTTGTTGTGGTCAGTAGTAACTAACTTAATACTAGTCATTATTATTATTATTGTAGTGGTAATAGTAGTAGTGGTAGTAATAAAACACTAAAACAGTAATGAAATTAACTGCACGAGTAGTTCGATACAATGCGGGTGGAAATGCTTATAAAAAGAGTCGTAGTGATTACAGTACTGTGTAATGGTAGTAGTAGTAGAAGTAGTAGTAGTAGTAGTAGTTACATAAAAATAACAATAATAAGGATCATGGTGGTAATGATAAATATGATCATGCGATAGTCGTAGTAGTTGTGAATATCTGATCAGGATGGAACCGTAACCAACCGACACTTGGACATTGTGACAGCAGCAGATCGCCGACCCCCAACCAGTACTTACTGTTACAAGAGGAACTGAGGGTGCAACTCCGTCCCGCCAGGGTAGATACAGAAAAGTGTCGTGGCGAGACTTTCAAACGCTGCATGAGGCACGGATGGCAGTGATGGGTCAGACAGCATTGCCGAATTAACCTATACTGAAGATACCCACTAAGTAGTCACTGGACAGTATTATTGTAGGCCATCTAGTCCGCAATTGTGCCACTGTCCCTTGGCTGTCAACATCAGAAAGGGTTGTCTGTGGTACAGTCGTTATCACTATGCCGTGGTAGAGATATTTTCTGCTTCCTTTCGGTTCCATTGGACAGACCAAGCAAGAGCTATTCTCTCATCTCTGGGTATTATTACCGTTGTTGTTGTTGTTGTTGTTGTTGTTGTTCTGCTTTAATAATAATAATAATAATAATAATAATAATAATAGTAAGATGATGATGATGATGATGATGATGATGAATCAGAAATATGAAAGAGTAAGTCTGACAAACTACAAAGAGAAGCGAAAAGACAAGTAGTAAATG